>JACXGM010008266.1:0-29207 GCA_016801145.1 Umbra pygmaea
TTAATCCAAATATTTAAATGTGCTATATGTAAAACGGACAGCCAGCGTTAAAAAATGGGTACTCCCAGAATCGAAACTAATGTGACGAACAAGATCAGCGCAATCATGACAAGCGAACTGTGTTTTACTACGTCTATGGTCATGGAACCGTTTAGAAACATGCATAGTTTTTTTAGGTTGTCTAGAATCTCTATGATCTCATTTGTTTGTTTGCTGCTTCCATGGCTGCAGGGCGCTGGGTTTGCGTTTTTACAGGTATGCCTGGCAATCAGTTTGTGGTGTCAAAATGGGCAGTTGATAACAACACACAGGCCAAAACATAAACATAAATTCCGTGTCGGAACGTACTTTTCCAAAAGAAAAAATACTGACATTAGCATTGTTTTCAGAAAATATAGTATTTCAGCTTAACATGTTTCCTTAATATCTGATGAGGCATTGGCATCATTTTTGGATTTATTACAGTACATGTGTTACATTATAGCACATTTAATGAATGGTGTTAAAATGTTGTTTTTTTCAATTAATTATCACTAGAATTTTCAAATAAAATTATTTTCTGTTGAAAACCAAATTTTTTCCCCAAAAATCTTTTTTGTCCCCAAAAATAAATCTGGAAAATGGGGGGGTTGTCTTATATTCAGGGTCGTCTTATATTCGGGTATATACGGTACTTCAAACTTTTATCGTCACTAAGAAAGGAAGTCTTATAGTCTTATTTGATCGATGAGTAATGTAGACAAAATGCAGCGCATGTGTAGCTAATGTTAAGTTACATCAACCTTAGCTAATGTCAGCTGCATTACAGCTCCTGACATTAAAAATACACGCCGAGTTGATGCTCCCTCGTTTGGGTAAGAGAGCTAACCTGAGATATGTGCAGACAGTGGAGACTGAGTAATGCGCCTCAACTTATATGTGAAATTACTAAATTAAATAGGTTATTGTATGGCACATGGCACGTTACTTTCTGAGAGCTCATTTTTAAGTTCCAATTTACAGATTCAGATCAAATATATAATTTTTTACCAGCACACACTCTCTGGCTCATACCATATCAATCATTTAACTTCCTTGTTTACCTATTTGAAAAATGTGATGGCCAAAATACCATTGATTTATATTGTGTTTACTTTTTGATTAAACTGATCCCAATTAAATACATTTTGTACTTTTATAAATCACATGCATTTAGGCCACTGACTTCCCTGACCTCTTTGTATTAGATATCTTTTGTTGCTTTGATTACACATAAAAGCTATAAAAGACTCTTACTTACAATACTTGTTCCTAAACATCAACATTTCACATATAATTACTGTATTCATTACAATACACAGCTTTTCTGCATTTTAAATGTTGAATGTTTGGCATTTTTTTACACATTTAGCTAGGTGGTTTTGAAAAAAAAAGGATTGTTGTTGGTTTAAAAAGAACATAACTTTATGTATTGCCCTCCCTTGGTCTTGTTCTCGGCTTGGTCTCGGCCCCTAAATGTCTTGGTCTTGTCTCGGTCTCGATACATTCTGGTCTTGGTCTTGTCTTGGTCTCGGGTTAGGTGGTCTTGACTACAACACTGATAAAAGATGTCCACCAGTGTAGATGTCTCAATATTCTGCTTTCCTGAACTGACTGTGGAGTTGATGCAAATTGTAAGGACATTAACAGACACAGGACAAGATTATCCAAATATTGATCCTCTGCAAGTCAATGTTCACCTGTCTGCGTTTCATGTGTAGCGTATGAGTGCATAGACTGATTGGCACAGTGCAGCACAGACCATATGGGTGTGAGTCAAGTTCAAATAGAAAAAATAGACAAATGTGACGTAATTTCCAGTAACGAAGAACGCAACCCATTGTCAATAGACGATGTCCCATTGCCCACTCTATAATACTGCTTTTGCTAGCTCCATTCATCCATAATAAACAAAAACCTTTACATATTTTTTGATCCATGTATTTGTTGTCCTATATCCTTTATGGGCTTGTTTTTGTCCTGTTACCATGGCTTGTCCAGTTATCATGGCTTGTATTGTGCTTACCTGGACTTTGATGGTGTGTTCTGTGAGACATTCATAGTTTATGCTTCTTCTGCAGCCACAGTACGACACTGTCAAAGGTCTTCAGTTTCTGCAAGTTCTCGTCAGTGGGGAAGGGGGGCTTCTGAGAGTGTAAAAAAACAGTATACAATCCTAATTTTGCAAATGTTATGTCCCTTGCTCTCTATCTGTATCTGCCTTTGTTGTTTCAGATCAGACACAGGTGGAGCTGATTTGGGCCGTTAGGGGACGAGTGCCACCTGGGTTGGTTATGCCTGCCTAGGGTTCATCAGCTGTCCCTGCCTGACTCTCATCTCTCAGCCTGCATTGGTTTGCTGTGGTTTGGCTATAGAGATTGCTAAGACACATGACCAAGTGGGCGGCAACATCATCAAAACGCAAAGAATTAGGGTTATGTTTGGCCACACCATATTGAGTTTATATGGGCTGGCATAGCAGGCTAGTGTTCGGGCATGAAAATAATGAAAACTTAGCGTGACAAAACAGAATCCTACAAAATGTAGCGAGCTAAAACAAACATTTTCTAACCATATCGCCTAAAACTAAATCCTAATGCAAAGAAGAGATATGACAGGAAAATAAAGGGAACTAGAACTGCAAGCAGATGACCCGCGGAGCCCACAAAAGCAGAACCTATGAAATCGGAACCAAAGGCGCAATGGCTGTGACGCAAAAGCTGGAAAATATCATAACACCCAAGATACAAGGTCTGTAGTAAAAGACCTTGTATATTAAAACTAGTGCTTTGATAATGGTAAAAATGTCAGAGAAGATTAATAAAGTTGTCATTAGCAAGAAAACATAGGGGATTACAAACTTAGAAAGCAGATGATGAAATACCATCACATAGTATGTCGATCCATAAACTGTTGTTCGGAAAACAGGTTTTCAGATAGCAGAGGTGATCAGAGTGCCATACAGCCATGGCTGAGTATTTATGTACTGTGTGTTTGAATGAACTGATCTTTGATTTAATTTGTCCTAATTGCGCAGGGACAAGGCTTAAAATTGACATAGATTCCCAAAATCATGGGTTCTGTAGCAATTTACTGTAGCATTTTGTGTATATCTGCCCGTCTTGTCCGTACACTTTGCCTTACACATTAAACAAATCAGAACCAAATAATGAGTTACCTACATTTGTTCCAAAGGAAAAAAATGTACAGAACTTTTAACAACATGTTTTCTGTAACTTTGTCCCATTTCCCTTTCACTGTTCAGGTCAGGTCACTAATTTAGGCTGCTACCGACAGTATACATTATAGATAGTTGTTCTTGAAAATGTTTTATATTGTTTTGTAGTACAATTTTGTACTAGATTAGCAACAAACCAATTCTAACACTCCACACTCCAAACAAAGTAAATAAAGGAAATAAAGTTTGCCAGATACACAGGCACATGATCCAGCGTACTCTAATAACCCCAACGAGTGGCATTTTATCAGAATTTAGCATAGATCATCTGCTTAGAAATATAGGAAATATTGGTTAGGATAGAACACCACAATTAAATCTGCTAAATAAAAGTATATTACATTAATTATGAATTTATCTTGTCTTTGTTTGAAACAAATTGTAGCCTATACGATTATAATACAATTTCTTTATATGTTCTATAATGTCTGACACATTAAAAAAGCTCCTACTTTTGGATAGTCATTATGGAAAGCTGACCCCAAAGTATAAATTTGGTGAGGCAAATGTCAGAAAATATCGAGGTGTGAGCTACAAGTTCTGTGGTACTTCACCGTTGTAAATATCCCATTAACAATGATTGAGTAAATGGGCAAAAACTGCTCTACGTTGACGACAGCACCTTTTAATGACAAAAAATTGATACAGAGCTTCAGAGCGGCATGCCAAGCAAGCACCAAAAGTTTCATGTTGATAGCATTTACTACGGAAAAGATATTGTAATCACAATTGACCCAGTTAAATGTATTGAGTTATTGTCCAAAACAAATAAACGTTGATTAAAGCGCCCCCCTAATGGCCGTTCTTCGCCAAATTTGGTATAGAACATCACAGTGGGACATTGAACAACAATCTTAGTTTTTTTGAAGATAGCATTTAATTTGGAAGCAATATACTAAAGTTCATATGTCATAGGTAGCTACGAAAATATTTTTGTTTGTCAATTGCGCATAGTTTAACGTAACAAAATTATTTTGATAACTTTTGGTCAGGTCCGTCTGTAGATGCTAGGTACCAAGTTTCGTGCAGATCGGTTGCACGGTCTAGGACAAGTTCAAAAACGTTGGTTTGCGCATTGCGCTAAATTGGGAAAAATCTTGTTATCAAAAATGGGCGTGTCCTATATCATCAGATTCAGCTCAGTTCAAGGTACACTTGGATATAAGGATTTCTATTGTGCAATGTGCAATGTGGGAGTTATGGGCACAAAACTCGTTTCTCACCATTATAGCACCACCTAGTGGTCCACATGTGTAATTTTTGGTATGTGAGGTCAAGTAACCATTGCGCATGTACACTGTAAATTTGAAGTTACTCACATTAGTACAAGGCGTAGATCCAAAATTGGGTCCCATAGGCCACGCCCCTTTTGACGAATAAGTACCCCACTGTAGGGGTGGGCTCAAGAGTGGCCCTAGATGGTAGCCTCAAAATTTGGTAAACATCGGATGAGCCATTGATGAGATATAAACATTTTGTAGTTATAGCACCCCCTAGTAGCCAATTTTCATAAAATTTGTTGGGGAGCCTCAGATGGTCATGTCAAACAAGAATCTAAAGTTTTACAATGCTAGCTTTTTTTGGCCAAGATATGGCAAAGTTTATACTTAAGTAGCTAGCTACATAAATTTATTTTTGCGCAATTTACGCAATTTTCATCCGATAAAAATTATTTTGATAACTTTTAGTCCCGTCAGTCTGGTGATCATACATACCAAATTTTGTGCAGATCGGAAACACGGTCTAGGAGGAGTTAGAAAAAGTAGGTTTACGATAAATTGCAATTTTTCACGCATAAAAGTACTGGCAGAAATGGGCGTGGCCTATGTCAGAAGATTCAGCTGAACTCAGGGAACGCGTGGTTATATGTATCTTCTATGTGCAATGTACTGTTTGGGAGTTATAAGGGCAAACACGTTTTTTCTGGTATAGTGCCACCTAGTGGTGGAAGTGGCTGAATTTTTCTGTCTGAGGTCCCAGCGGTGATCTGGACCAGTCCTGAAAATGGCACCCCCGCGATCATGTACGGTTTAGGCTGTAGTATCGGTTTTACCGGAAGAATATGAATAAGAAGAAGCCTTAGGAAAACAATAGGGTTCCACAGCCCTGCTGGAGCTGTGAACCGCGTTGCTTTGCAATGACGGTTCCCAGCCCCTTCGGGCTTGGACCCCTAATTAAAGGACTGGATCCTTACGAGCATAGCGACTGGTGAAGGGCCGGCGGGACGTCAACATGTTGGCCGTTGCCCAGCTTCCAGCACCCATATATACAACTACTTGATATTAAGTGCTAGTCAAGGTTCGCATTACTTGCGGGCTCATATGAAAGCAGTAAAATCATACACCTCTGGGGGTCTCTAAAAATCATCAGCACTATTATTTATTACAAAAAAATCACTTTTTCCTTTAATATATATCACAACATTTATGTTAATAAACAGCCTAAAAGAAACATGTTTTCCAAAAGAATGCATTAGGTTTATGCTACTGCTGAGCGCATATCGCGATGGGTGTGTTTTTGATCATGTTATACATGTATCGGTTGCTGCTTGTTGTAAAGTCAAATGTTATTTAAATACCAAAAGATACCAAATCACTTAGAAGAGCCCATTCTCTGCCACGAGGACAACAAAATAGCAACAGGGTGATATAAGTCCAATGTTAGGCTATTTATATATTTATCTACACATGCTGCGCCTACTTAACCTACTTTTTTAAGAGACACCCACAAAAATGAAATCATAATTCGAACCCTGATGTTAATGCATACACACACAAAGTTTCCAGTAATTTCAAGTCGCTGCAGCAGGCAGGCCCAGGTCTTTAGTACAGATGGATGGGTCCAGGACCTGGGGCCTCATTTATAAAGCTGGCGTACGCACAAAAGAAGACATACGCATCTCTCTACGCAATAATTGGGATTTATAAAATGCAAACTTGACGGGAAAATGTGTGGTCCTTCACGGAAACTCTGACCCATGCGTACGCACAAAAACGGGTGAAATGAGAAATGGCGACACCATCGGCTGATGGATGAAATACGTAGGCTACTGTAGATCCGTCTGAAACTGCAGAGCGTTGTGTAACCGAAATCGAAATACTGCCTCTCATTAATAATATGAAGATCTCACAAATCCATGCATACAATTAACAGCCTGCAGAGAAATACAAACAATATAAAACAAGATTTTAATGTAAAGGCAAATGAAGGACATATTGCACATATTTGCAAAAAGAACACTCAAATATATTATGTAGGCTAATTAAATTGGCATGTTATGTAATTCATCCTCATAAATAATACGGTAAACAGAACAAAATCATGTTTAAAACTAATATTCTTGTCGATGTCTCTGTCTGGCGGTGCAGATAAATAGATAAATAGAGGATGATGAGATAGATAATAAATAGATAATAGATAGTCTTTATTGTCAATTGGGGAATATTGTTTTCATAGTATAAATGTCGTAATAACATACAGAAACATAGTGTTCATTTATATGCATTTAGTTTGTTTGATTTTTAAATGTGCTCCATCATGATGCATGTCTTAACCATTTTGAAAGGTTCAAGATTTTCTATTTGTGCAGAACTATTTTACATTTACAATTACATTAATACATCTGTAGATTATCAGATACAATCAAATGGATGGTTATAAAAAGCCATGACGCACAATAGCTGACCTTGCAATGTTTGAAGATAATAATTATAATTATAATAATAGCCTAATAATGAATATTATTTATTGGCGCCTTTCATATCACTCATAACAGGATTTCTGGCGACATTGCACTTTCCAGATGGAATTTACTGACAAGTGAGGGATATATCAGCCGAGTTATGCGAGACGTGTTAGTCGGTATAATAGGCTTGGCGCATAAGTACATAAAGTTTCCGTACATGGCGGGTGAACAGGCAATCAAAAAGCACAATTTGCAGCTATGTCCGGTATCCCAAATGTAATCGATGCTTTTGATTGCACTTATGTTGCCATAAGGAGACCGAATGAGAATTATTTCATTAATCGAAAGCATTTTCATTCCACCAATGTCCAAATAACTTTTGATGCAGACATGTTGCTCTAATGTTACCCATTTCCCCCACCCGTGGCAGACACTTTCGTGATGAAGCGCTATAGACGCTTTTTGACATCGACTGATATCTGACCACTTTTTTTATTTAGACCACGGCATTCACAGCGTCTGCAACCTTTTGCCACTCCAACACATTTTCGCCGTTCGTAATAGGCACACTTTGCGCATAAAACAACATTTTCCTCCTCTTTTCCACCTCGCCAACAATATTTTCTACTTGACATGTTTTCCTCACTACTGTGTATGCCATGATTTCTCAATCAATAAATATTAATTTTTGGGAGTTTCACTGACTATTTATGGACAATTATGGGCGTGACATGTATCCTCAAAAGCTGCGCCACGTATTAGAGTTGATTGTGATTTATAAAGGGAAAACAGCGTAGGACGTGCGTGCGCATGGTTTAATAAATCTGAATATTTCTTTTCGTACGCACGTCCTATATTTCGTCCGTACGCCACTTCTGATGCAAATCCACCACAAAGTTTTATATATGAGGCCCCTGGAGATTGTAAATGTGGGGAAGAAAACTGTTGTCCGTTCAAAGGAATGCTAATGTTTTAAGCAACACACTCCTCATGCTATCATTGCATGCATTCACAATTCAACAAAACAACGTAACTTACTAAGACAAGCACATCTTGCATAAGTTAAATGGTAAATTGTGAACTTTGACTCATTTACTGGTCTTACTAAATGCGCTTTCTAGTAAAACACTGTTGGAGCTATTGGTGCATGAGCCTGTTAAATAAAAGATATTAAGACTGTTGAATAAAAAGACAGTAAGCATGGGCGCCTTAAGTTTGTTCCGCCGATTCCCAAAATGCTTTGTGGGAATATGTCATGATGACGATACATTAACAATCTCTATACATATATACATATTGATATTGATTGCACTTTTCAACACCTACGCCTTACATGCAGGGTTTAAAATTAACTTTTTTATCAACCAGCCAACCGGCTCCTGAAATTTTAATTTTACCAGCCACTAAATATAAAATAATTTTTTGGCTGGTGATTGATGCAAATCTACCAGCCATCTGCATATTTTACCAGCATTTGGCTGGTAAATGGTGCTAATTTTGAACCCTGCTTACATGCTACTTGGATTCAAACACTGGAACTATATTCCTCGTGTTCACTTTCACACTAAATGGTTTATGTGGTTAGTACAGTTTCTTTGGTTGATTAATCAACTAAAGCTATACTCATAACTCTGTCAACGTGTGGGCTCCCTTGTTTGTCACTCTCCATGACCAGGGTTGTGACACAAATGAGTTAAGGCATTCGTGGTATTCTTTCTAAACACTAATGAACCTAATCTTACCAGAATCATACTAGTGTCACTGGCCATCCCACCTTCATGACAAGCCATCTGCACTTATAGATAACAAGTGACATTAAACTGTATTTAATTTATTTCACTCATACATCATCAATAACCAACACTGTGAAACATCAATCCATTTCACATGTTGCTTGCTTTTAAATAGCTAGGCTGATCCATCACATGGAACTTTGGTGGATCACACATACACCAGGAACAGTGATTGAGGAGCAAAAAATGATAAACTCTAATATAATATAAATATCTAAGTAAATCTGGAATTTGTGATTTCATGAATGTAACAAATAGTAAAGAGTCTATCTTACCACAATAAACTGAATAGGGTAGCTATGTAGTTAGAGTGCTAATTGATTACACTGTAGTTTCTCAAGCTTGACTTGAAGCTGACATTAGCAACTGCTGATTATTCAGAGCTTGAAAACCAGTCCTTATCAAATAATAAAAAGTTTCAAGGAACATTAACGATTAAATATTATTATGAACAAGTTAACAATGTTCTTATCTCAAGATATACCTCCTTTGCATGCTTTGAAAACTCCATATTCTGTATCATCAAGCAAATCAACGGTAGGCCTGTGGAAAAGGTTTCCCACTTCCTGTCCGTAATATCATTAGTGACCAATTATATGACATTGTAGACTATGATGTCATATATTACTGGCAGTTTTTATATAGTTTAAAAAATGGATTTGGACCACAGTATCACTACCGTGCAATTGCGGAGTAGTTCCACTCCGTTGTCATCAAATAACACATTTTAAACCTAACAAACTGTTAGTAACATATCACATCAGAGGCTAAAATGTGATTTAATTGTTCAGTAAGGATATTACAGGCGGGAAGTGGATAACGACAATACAGAATTTGTTTGGGTCATATGACTTCATTGTAGCTTTGTGCCGCCATCTTTCCGACTGACTCAGTCTCAGTCATGCCTTCAATATTTTGTGCAGTTTGCTGCAACAACAGCCGAAGAGGAAACCTGGACTGGTATTTTATTCTATACCAAAAGAAAAGGAAAGAAGAAAGTGGTCATTTGAAGAGATCATTGGACACCCATGTCTCACACCTTACTATGCAATGAACACTTTGTGTCAGGTAAGCCTTTGCCTCAACTTAATAGCAGCTAGGGCTAACAACAACAACAGCTATATCATTACGTGTGGAGAACAGAGAGAACTTACAAAACTTGATTGACTATATCAATCAGTCAAGTTCATAAGTTTGACATGTTTTGCAAACATCACACCTATCAGCCCCTCTGTTATGCATTTGTGTTGTATTAAAATCCTACCGTAAAGCTTGAAATGTTGCCAAATAGCTATACAATTGGTACCTTTTGTATATCTCACTCGGTTGGTACGTTGTCAAGCAGGGCTGTAATGTGTGTTGTGGAGCAGAAGGACACAGGTTTGAGACCAGTCAGAGGACATGGCGAACTGAAGTGCAGGCTGCTCGCAATAGTACGTTACAGTCCTTCTCTAAACACAATGCAGAGCTAACCATTACAATGGTGCCGTTTGACCCGACGGTCAGGGTAGGTCGCTGTGGAGCGACTTTAGAAGGGGTGAGTGTAACAGAGTTATAATCCTAACGTAAAGCTCACTCCACAGCTAGCTTGAAATGTTGCAGAGGAGCTATACAATTGGTACCTTTTGTGTGGCTCACTCGGTTGGTACGTTGTCAAGCAGGGCTGTAACGTGTGTTGCGGAACAGATGGCCGCGGGTTCGAGAACAGTCAGAGGACGTGGCGAACTGACGTGCGGGCTGCTCGCAATAGGACGTTGCAGTCCCTCTTTAAACACAATGCAGAGCTAACCATTACACTAGCTAATTAGCTGCTAGCAGATGGTAGCTGTTACATGGTGCCTTATGCTAACGTTAGCACTTGGGAATTGCATTCTTGCTCTGATGTCAATGTCTTCCCTATAATAGCCTACTTAAACCTATATTCCACATAAACACAAATCCTGAAAGTAGGATGATATCAAAGTAATTTTTTCAGTCTACCTATGCAAGTCCCTTTGTTTAGCCCATGAAGTAACTTCCTGAAAAGATTGATCAGCCATCATTTCCCTAGTGCTATCCTAGCAGTTAAAAGGAACTAATTATTGGGCTAAACCCATTAGTTTTAAACCTCCCCTTTTCCTTATCTGTCCCTTATTATAACCTACATAGGTTCTAAGAGAGAGATTCACTCAGGTTGGACAATTTCTCACACATGTAATATTTTATCTGACTTTTAGGAGCACAACAGGACAATCCTTTGAGCCCTAATTTTGTGCCCAGTCTTTTTGCACACACCTTGGCGAAGGAGAGGGATAAGCAACATTCTGCCTGCAAAAAGTTTCAGCAGACTCAGCTGATGAAGCATAAGATACGCGAGACCTGCAGCAGTCTTGCCATCAATGTAGCTGACGTGGAGGGGCATGAGGTCTCTACTTCCACTGACCATCACACTGACCATCACACTGACCATCACACTGATCATCACACTGACCACACACTGATCATAACACTGACCACACATTGACCATCACACTGACCATCACACTGACCATCACACTGACCACAATTATTCAAAAGACAGGCGCTGGCATTGTAGAACCATTTGTGAATCCATCCTGCCAGGCTACGATTTCAGCACTGGAAAGTGAGTGTGCGCGGCTCGGAGCCGAGGTCAATGAGTTAAGGGGCAGAGGAGCGGTCCTTGAATGAGGAGGCATTCAGTGTTGCATTCAGTGCAAAGTTGGACAATCAATCCCCCTATTCCAATGTTTGATCCTAACATTATTGAGACTGAGGCTTAATGTGCCGCTTTACTTTTTGGCTTAATTTTTTGGAATATCTAAGTCAACTGTCGTCAGATTGTTCAATAGCACATCAGATGTGATGTTTTTCAGATTATCAGATCTAATCTTATGTCCACCAAAAGAACAAATTCAAAATAGTCTCCCAATGTGTTTCAGAAATAACTTTAAGAACTGCACCTCCATCATTGATTTGTTTCGAAATATTTATAGAAAAGCAAAGTAACCTGGGATGCCGTGCACAACTTTGTGTAAAACCAACTAGCCTTCATTCTCCCAAATAACTATGACAGGGTAATATAAAATATAATTCCTTGAGTGTATTCATGATGGAATTTCAAGAAAAAGGCATAGTTAATGTCTTACTTTCTAAACTGTATACTTGGTTGCTGCTGTTGAAACGCAAGAAGACTCTTTAGAACACTCTTTATCAGCGATGAACAGTTCATTGTCCTGGCTGCCTCCTGAAATGCTGATGCGGTAACTCTCCCTGCTCTCTGATCAAACAATACCCTGGACCTTCTATGCTCTATAGTCTTCTCCCCACTAACAAACACTCCAAAATTAACTGAATCATCAAAAGGTTTGTTCAAGGTGGGGAATGACAAGAAAAAGTTTGAGAACCACTGTTAAATAAGTATTTTTCATATCTTACCTGCTCCGGAGTGAGATGCAGCTCCTCAGAAATCCTAGCAGCCTTCTCCAGGCTTTGTGGACAAATCTAATTCAAGCCTGGTGCTTGAGTACAGAGTAGGAATAGGTGGTGGCATGTCCAACTGTACAGTCGTGGGCATGTATCTGATAGAATGGCATTCAACATCTGACAAAATTGCATTTTTCTTAGGGATGACCTCCTGGTTTTCATTGAGATGGAGCTGTTCAAATAACACTGATGGTGAGACACACGGATGTTGTGTGTTTTGTCTCGGGTAAACACACTCTGTGGTGTGTGGTGTCTGTGCGGCGCTGCCTGTGAAGGTGAGGCAGAGACGAGAGGTTTTTTTCACCTCTGCTCTTCCTTGTGAAGCGGCGGAGGTGGTGATGGCCCCCGTTTCTGAGGGGGAAGAGGAGGCCTCTGGGGCCATATCGTGGTCTACAAGACCAACGCAGGTGTCCTCTTTCCACAATGATCACAAATATAAGGTTTCTCTCCAGTGTCCACATGCAGGTGGAGATTTTTCACACGCTGGTGTACAGCGCGGGCCCTCGATCCACAGTGTTGTTAGGTAAATTCTTTTTTATAATTCCTCCAACAGTTATTGGAGGAGGGAAAATCGCCTGGCACTATCAGAGTTTGTGTCAGCGATCTCAGCATGTCACAAGGGATTCAATGGCTCCACTGTTTTCACACACACTCTAGTGACACGTTTCCTGAGGGGAGCCCGTCGGTTGTGCCCTAACGCGCGATCGAGCCTATCTAAATTGCATTTGGCTGTAGTTTTGGAATCTCTAAAACCCGCCATTTGAACCACTGGATCAGCTGCCTTTGAGCATGCTATCCATTAAAACAGCACCACTCCTCGCTCTGGCCTCCGCCAAGAGAGATAGTGATTTGTGCGGTTTGTCTACTCACCCTGACTGTCTCATCAAGGGTGATAATTGCACGGCAGTGTTGATACCTTACCTGGTCTTTCTTCCTAAGATCCACTAATAAACTGTCTGTTTCCAATCACTCCTTTCACTTCAGATACCTTAACCAGCACCCCTGGTAGCTTGACAAAAAGTTTCAGAAACATTCATCATGGAAGTTCAGAATAAAGGCTGAAACTCCACAATGAATGTTTCTGAAACCTTTTTTCAATTGGAAACAGACAGATTCCTTGTAATCAATTTATGAATACAGTGTAGTGTGTGATATTTTAAAGGGCCTTCGTTCTGAAACTCCACAATTAATGTTTCTGAAACTTTTTGACAAGCTACTAGGGGTTCTTGTTAAGGTATCTGAAGTGAAATGAGTGATTGGAAACAGACAGTTTATTTGTAATCAATTCATCAATACAGTGTTATTGTGTGATATTTCAAAGGGCCTTTATTCTGAAACTCCACAATGAATGTTTCTGAAACTTTTTGTCAAGCCACCAGGGGTGCTGGTTAGTGTAGCTGACGTGAAATGAGTGATTGGAAACAGACAGTTTCTTTCTAATCAATTCATGAATACAGTATGAGTTATATGATATTTCAAAGGGCCTTTATTCTGAAACTCCACGATGAATGTTTCTGAAACTTTTTGTCAAGCTTCCCGGGGTGCTGGTTAGTGAACTGACGTGAAATGAGCGATTGGAAACCGACAGTTTCATTGTGTTTTGTTGTGTACTATTTGAAGGTTTCTTTATTCTGAAATTCCACAATGAAAACTGGATGTTTCAGTGCACACACCAGCAGTAATATTGAACGTGTATGCGCATCAGGAAATAGCTAGTGGCTGGCTTGACTGCCATTTCCAAAGTGGCAACTGGCTTGACTCCAGTCCCCATCCCATTGTGCCACTTGTCCCGCTTCTTGACGTGGGTTTAACAACTTCTAAAAATTATGTAATACACTTTTATTTCAATGGTAAGGTACTTTACAATCAGAATTTATTGGCAAGCACCTGTAGTTACTTCTGTTTAATGTGGTATTGATTGCCATTGGTTAATGTTTACAATAAATCAACCTATCTACAATGAACAGAGAGAGAGAGTTAGAGAATATGGTGGGGAAGCAACGTAAAAAAAGGGCCAAGCTTCTCGTCAGAGGTACTTGAAGTTTTGCTGGACGAGCTGAGCTTGCACAAGCCTGGCAAGGGCAGGTTTTTGCCGAATAAAACAATTGACATGGACTTAACAGCTCCGCGGCTGGCGCCGTCTTTGATTAAATACAAGGACACGTTGGATCGCTGCCACAGTTGGTCGCTTACTGGACACCACCATGCTTACCCATTTCTAGATCTTAGCCATTTAGAGCCAAATTGTTTGCCAGACTTTAATTATCAAAAGTGATTGCCAATTTAAACGCTTTAATGACATTACGAAATAGCCTAGGCTAATTACCACATACTAGTTCTGATACCAAATAAAGTCAATTTCATAAATAGGCCTGTATCCATTGCGAACATATTTTATTATTAGTCTTAAAATGTCAATAAAATCATTGTTGAGCCACAACATTGTCAACATACCATAGTTTGACTTGTACTGCACTGCACTGATTTCTAAAGACTGCTGCACAGTGGCAACGACTAGCGGCTTGAGCTCAAACAACGCTAAGAGAGAGCTTACGAATGGTCCAGACCAACCTTACGAAAGTGTGACTTACAGAAGATATACTAAGATGTTTTGGGAACCGTGCCATAAGGTTAAGAGAGAGGTTAAGGAATATGTTAAGAACTACTTGGCGATAAGAGCGTTTTGGGGAACCGGGCCCTGATCATTTTGTCTTACTTAAGGACTTCCCAAAACTTGTGAACTCAATATGTAACTGGAATGTAACTGAAAAGTAGCTTTACCCAACACTGCCAGTAGACACATGGCGAACTGACAAGAGACCTACATTTATTTACGTAATCTCCCTGCTTTTGAAATGTGCAAACATTTCCACCCAGCGCTCGTCCGCTGACTTGTTGTCGGCGTTCCACTACGATCAAGTGACACACACACACATTGTTAAAATCATATGCTGGATTCTTTATTAGTCTTTCTACATAGGTTTAGTTAATGATCGGGCTATAATAAGACTACTTTGGCTATGTAATCGCTGACAACCGGGACAATTTCATATGTGGTTGGTGTAAACCGGGACATTTTAGCATCCCGACAGGTTTTTGTCAAGACATGGCACACGCAATTCAAAATCGGGACTGTCCCGGTCCGGGACATCTGGTCACCCTACTTAAAGGACAACTCCAGCGCAAAATGAACCTAGGGGTTACAGTTTTTCCCAATTGCTAACACACAAAATGCAAAATCTGGATGATCGTGTCAAAACTCAATACACATCAATTCTTTACACAACACTTGGAGATTAACATCTAACTGCCATGTCAAAACTGCCACTCTGCAATCAAAACTTAACACTCTGACTTCAAAAGGCCCTCTTCAGATCAATGGGGAACACATGCACATGAACAATAAACAGTCAAACAGCCACAACACACTGGTCAACTTTACTCAAGACACTTCTGTCATTTGTAGTTTTTTATTGCCGGGCGTGGCGTATCCACCCGTGGATTGACCCCACCTGGATGTCTCTGCATGCCTCCTCCATTGCTCGCAGGAGTGGCATGCATGCATGTAGTAGGCGGTCATAGACCTTCCACTGCCATGCCAAAAATAATTCCTTTATCGGGTTGAGGAACGCTGAATAAGGGGGCAGGTTCAGCACCATGAAATGGTTGTGGTTGGTGAACCAGTCCCGGAGCAGAGCAGCCCGGTGGAAACTGACATTATCCCAGATGACAACGAACATGGACTGCCCTGGTCGGTCCTATGTGACTGTGGCATGTAGTGCATGCAGAAATGTCAGTATGTGTACAGTGTTGTAGTGTCCCAAAGTGGCATGGTGATGGAGGACCCTCTCACCACTAATGGCGGCACACATGGTGATGTTGCCCCCGCACTGCCCGGCGACGTTTTCGATGGCCCTTTGGCCGATGATGTTTCAGTCCCGATGTCTGGTTTTTACAAGAGTCTCTTCCTCTATTTCCTCTCCCTCTTCCCCGTCTCTTCCTCGTTCTCCTCTCCCTCTTCCCGTCTCTTCCTCATCTTCTTCCCTTTGGTCCTTCAGCCTCCATATTCTCGATTGTCTCACAACAGGTGCTCATACCTGAATTATATGTATAGTGACTGATTGGTGTTCAGTTACAGGTTAAGTGTTTTACTGTGTGTGTGGGGGTGTTGCTAATGTCGTGTGTGTTTTGACTATTGAATGGACATTCTGACTGCACAGTGTTTCATCATTGGCCAATGTGTGTAACACATGCACGATGTGTATAGTGTTTTGCACCGTGTGTTACAGAATTGTTTACGGTGCCATGCCGACATTGTGTTTATTCATTTGGTGCCTGAGTGTACCAAATGCATGCAAACGGTATGGTTTCGACGTATTGGTCTGAGCATTCACTTTTAGTGTTTTAGCAATCGGGAAAAACTGTAATAACACATTGCTACCGAGTCGACCGTTCTCTGGGATATTTTCTCTGGGAACTGTAAGCAAATTGTGTTTTTGCATTGCCAGCTGTAAGTATTGCTCATTGATCTGCATGAATGACCACAAAACCTCTTGCCATTGAAGATTCCAAGTCACAGTTCAGCTCACGTAGTACAGAGTTTGTGGTTTGACTGATCGAATCTGTTTTCCGAAGATGGCGGCTACCTTATTGAAATTAACGGTTATATCTTTTAAACTATATTTCTAATAAACGGTCTTACAAAATTCTCAATGCTTCAGTTAGCATGTAGGACTCTCATTATGCTACCGTGGAAGTGTGGTGCTATTTTGAGCCTTGTTAATGGTCTATAATAGCGATGTATTTTTACTACAAGTGTGCCCTCACAACTAGAGTTATAAGGTAACCCCTAGGTTCATTATTAACCAATAGGTTCCTTTTGCACCGGAGTTGTCCTTTAAGTTGCTAATATCTGCTTCAAGTCAAGCTTTAGCAACTAACAAATTAGCTGCTCTAACTAGCTAGCTACCCTATTCAGTTTATTGTGGTAAGATAGACTCTACTATTTGTTACATGCATGACACATATTCCAGATTTGCTTAGATAGTCACATGTTACATTTTTTGCTCCCCCATCCCTGTCCCTGGTGTTTGTATGATCCACCAAACTTCCATGTGATGGATCAGCCAAATTATCTAAAAGCAAGCCCCATTTGAAATGGTTTGCTGTTTCATAGTGTATGTTATTGATTTTGTCAACACAACTAATTACAGTTTAATGTTACTTGTTTTCTATAGGTTGAGATGGCTTGTCATGAAGGTGGGATGGCCAGTGACACTAGTAAAATTCATTAATTCCATAAATGCATTAACTAATTTGCACAATTAGGACTATTTACAGTTTTTTTTATACTTTTAGTTTTTTTTTACTGTCAGATCTAGATCTTTGTGAGGAGGTAACTGTAGAAGCCCCCCCTCCCCACTAACGAGAACTTGTAGAAACTGAAGAGCCTTGACAGTGTCATACTGTGGCTGCAGTAAACTATGAATGTCTCACAGAACACAGCATCACAGTACAGGTAAGCACAATGCAAGCCATGATAACTGGACAAGCCATGGTAACAGGACAAAAACAAGCCCATAAAAGGATATAGGACAACAAATGCATGGATCAAAAAAATATGTATAAAGGTTTTTGTTATTATGGATGAATGGAGCTAGCAAAAGCAGTACTATAGAGTGGGCAATGGGACATTACCATTGTCTATTGACAATGGGTTGCACTCTATGTTAATGGAAATTACATCACATTAGTCTCTTTTTTATTTGAACTTTACTCACACCCCTATGGTTTGTCACTGCACTGCTGTGATGTGCCAATCAATCTGTGCACCCCCACACTACACATGAAAAGCAGACAGGTGAACACTGACTTGCAGATTTTACAATTTGCACCAACTCCACAGTCAGTTCAGGAGAGTTGATTATTGAGACATCTCGATTGGTGGACATCTAGTATAGCCATTCTCGGTCAATGAGGAAGTATAGACCAGCATGCTGTAGAGCTTGCCTGTCCCTCACTTACCACATGGAGTCACTACAGCCTGGTTAAGGAACTTTTGACTTACAAGTGTTTTAACCTTGTTTTCATGTTAAAGTTGTTTTTAAAAATATCAGTTTAGTTGGAGATTGAAGCAGTAGAATACTGTATGTTTGATCCCATACTAACTGATGCATGTCTAGTTGTCTTCTCCCTTCCTTAGGACTAAGATGACCCAGCTGCCCAGCATGGCTCCCAGGCCAAAAGTACAAATATGCTAAATGCAGTAAAGTCTGTATAGTAGTTATTTGAAATCGGTTGAGAAATCTAAACGTTATAGTGCTTTTTATCCCAAAAAATGGCAGCTCTGACTGCTTTATTTACATTAGCAATACGACTAGCCCATGCATCAACAGCTACATTAACTAAAAAACTAACATTCAGTCGATTCTTTGTCAAACTATGACGTTACTTTATTTTTAGCGAACTAGAATAGACCAACAAAAATGCAGTCTGGTTAAACCATATACCTAATAGGTACTTACATGAGTTCACAATAGCGAAAAAGTAGATTCCGTATGCTTCAGAAACGACATGTAACTTTCTACTCCGGCTGGAAGAAGATGGCGAGTCCCGAGCAGATTGGCAGGGGGTGGTATATACATCATTCAGGTTGCGATCTGCCAATAAACCCAAAGAAGAAGAACCGCTCTCTTCCGGTGGCTAGCCGATGGTGCGCCGCGAGCGGGCCACTGGTGAAAAGCCGACAGAGATGCAAATTAACTGATGCAAATTAGATCCGGAGAAATGCAGCAAAAGCTGGTGGCCCGCTGGCTGAACGACATTATAGACACCAGCGGCCCGCCTGCGACAAAACGCTGGCGGCGCACCATCGATTGCCTACTGGGTATTTGGTTTAAAATTATCAAAGAGGAGGTAGCCTAAATAATAGGACGATAATTTAAATAGAATATAATACATAATACTTTTGGAAAAGATAGTTGGAACTTTGTTTGTGCACACTATGGCAGTTTAAACAGAAAAGCCCAAAGAAACATGTTTGCGTTCTGAATTAGAGAAAAACCCTCCAGAGATGGGAAATGGTCTCGAAAGGGAGGGTGCTTTGCGTGATGCCAGAAAGATTAAGCTTGGGCTGCTTACACGCAAAATGAACAGTATCAAAACATGATGCTGAAGGAGGAATCAAATTATAAGGAAGTGAGTGAAAAGTATGGACATATGTTAAAAGATTTTGAAGCTAGACACAAGGAGTATCAGAACGTATTGAGTGAGAAGGACCGCGAATTGGATGATGACTTGTGGTATAAACCTAAGAGAGAAATTAACAGAGCTTTTGTTGAGGAAGTGGGAGATTGGTTATATACACAATGAAAGAAAGAAACAGAAGATGAAATAGGCCCAGAAGACAGTGTTTCTGTAACTCTATCTAAGAAAACGGAAGATGAGGGATCAAAGATCTCTATAACGTCCTCTGCCTTAGGACGTGCGGCAGCAGAAAAGGCTGCGCTAGAAATCCAATTAACAGCTCTTAAAGAAAAACATGACATGGAAGATGAGGAGGCAGAACTGACTAAAAGACAGGAAACGTTAAGGAAACAAAAGGAGCTGTTAGCCCTCAGAACTAAATTGTACTCCGCTACTGCCAAACTAAATATAATGAGTAAAAGTAAAAGCAACATCTCAGATTAAATTAATTAATATTTGGAAAAATCACACAAATTCCAAACGACAAAGGAACTCATTGGACAGGAGTTGGAACCAAAATTGGAAAATATTCATAACGAAGGAATTCAAGATGCAAGTGTCAGATTTAAAGCCCATGCCCTCCTGCCTCAACCAGTGCATGTTCGTGCAGAAACAGAGCCCTATTTCATACCGTCAGTGCGGTCGTCTGTTTGGCCAGAACAGTCTACGTACAGGTCCTCTGCCCAACCAATGCAGTACCCAGCTCATGGTAAGACATATGGGCACACACATCCCTGTGTGACCTATGAGCGAACACAGCCCTCTCAAGCCCCTCAGCAAACTCCAGGGCCTCGAACAACGCCTCAGTCTATACAACGTCCTTCAGGTGAAACACCCATCACTGAACCTCTTACTGGAATCCCACAAGACAATGCTCAGCTCTGCAACATTCTACAGAGGCAAAATGACATCACCGCCTCATTGATAAGGCAACAGGACAAATCATTTTTGCCACGAAAGGAGATTAAGGTATTTATTAATGATCCGATTGAGTACAGATCATTCATCACTTCATTTGAGCACATTATAGAGAGCAAAATTGAGCATGCAAAGGATAAACTGTATTATTTAGAGCAGTACACATCCGGTCAGTCTAGAGAGCTGATTAAAACTTGTCTCTTTTTAGATCCAGAGAGAGGCTTTATAAAGACTAAAGAATTGCTCCAAGAGCACTTTGGAAATGAATACCAAATCTCAAGTGCATACATAAATAAGGCATTGTCATGGAACCCCATTAGAGCTGAAGATTCCCAAAATCTGAAAACCTATGCTCTATATCTCAGAGGATGTTTAAATGCCATAAATGAAATTTATGCATTATTGCATACATGGGTGAATTAAATCTGGCTTCTAATCTGAAATTGTTGGTCAGCAAATTGCCTTACAAATTACGAGAGAGATGGCGAAATGAAGCGTGCCGGTATCAAGAAACATCCAACTGCAGAGCCACATTCAGAACCTAAGTTGAATTCATTGAAAGGCAGGTAAAAATTTTGATGGATCCTGTCTTTGGTGATATTCAAGATCCTTCACCAACAGTTGTAAGGCCCATCCATTCAAGGTCTGTGAAACCAAAATTCACTAACAAAGGCTTCACAAGCAACGCGACGACCATTGACATCAACCCTACGTCACTCAAACAGAGCAGCAGTGTTACAACAGGTTCACATGGAGCATTATGTTTGTTTTGTTCAGGAGAACATCTACTGGAAAGCTGTTCATGGTTTAAAAGGAAATTTCACACAGACAGACTCTCATTTTTTGAAAGAAAGAGGGATTTGCTTTGCATGTCTAGATACAGGCCACATGAGCAAGAACTGCACCCAGCGTCATTCATGCGTCATTTGCAAGAGGCCACATCCTACAGTACTGCACTTAGGAAAAGTGGAGCAGAACAAAGCCGCAAAAACGGCCAGTGAGGAACCAAAAAAGGTGAACACAGGACAGGTCTCTCTTAAAGCATGCAGTCATATTGGGGCCGGTGTAGAACAGTGCATAATGTCCATAGTGCCTGTGAAGGTAAAATTAAACAAAGGCAATACAGTAATACAAACCTACGCGTTTCTTGACACTGGCAGCACTGCCAGATTTGGTACAGATAAATTAATGCACCAACTAAATGTACAAGGGAAAAGGACCAACATCCTGTTGCGCACAATGGGTCAGGAGAGAACTGTGTCTACCAATATCATCACTGGACTTGAAGTAAGTGGACTTCACAACAATGCGTTTATATCTCTGCCAGAGACATACACACAAGCAAAGATACCTGTGTCAGAGAGGAACATACCCAACCAGAGAACCCTGTCAAAGTGGCCTTATCTTAAAGATATCCAGATTTCCACCATCAATGCAGGCATTGAGCTGCTGATTGGCACAAATGCACCCAAAGCAATAGAGCCATGGCAAATCATAAACAGTGAGAGAGATGGCCCAAACGCCATGAGAACAGTGCTTGGATGAGTGATAAATGGCCCATTAGGAACAGATGGCAGTAATGTCATGCCATCTCATACAGTCAATAGGATATCGGTACCAGAGGTGGCACCACAGGTCCAAAAGTGGTGGGGCAAAATTTGTGACATATCAGGGCCTTTCTTGTGGATTAGTCTGAAGTTTCCCTGAACTTGAAGGTAAACGTATGTGTCCTAATTGTATGCTATGTTGATGAACGATAACTGTTATCATTCACATACATTTGAGTAACTTAGTCAACATTTATCCAAATAGACAATTCATGTAACAATAATATTTACAGTACATGCCTTCTCGAATGGCATATGTGGTATAGATTAAAAAAAAATTCTCTTTGGGTCATGTGAATCAAAAACCTGTTAAAACTACTACAAACCTTAGTTATAATTCTGAATCATAAAAGCCAAAAACAGCAACTGCAAAAAACAACACTGTAGTATAAAAAACAGAGCAGATAATATGTATAAAAACACAGATTTTAGCTCTATATTGTAAGCAGCAGACTTAAAAAGAAACCAACATAGAAAGACAAAGACATGATTAATGTGTCCGAATGCAATGTAACAGGGAGGAGAGTAAACACGGAATGCTCCTTAAGCTTAGTTACACATAAATGCACGGGTAATTCGTTGTTTTGTCGTTAGTGAAAAACAAAATTGATCTTGTAGTTGGAAAGGAGCCTCATATGAAATAATACTAAAATAAAAAGCGGAAAAGTCACGCGAGGTTACGTCAGCTAAGTTTAGATTATTTAGACTGATATATTGAATGAAAATTCTTGTTATTATTTGAATGTATATTGCTATGAGCTAAAATGCATTGGAATTACAACTTCATGACATTTCCTCCAATGGAGTCTGTTCATTTGCATAAGGATCTACACTTTTTGACTGGCAAAATGGCAGCCAGCAGAGACAGAGCAGTTGTACAAAACCTTTCTTTTTAGTAAACTCTGTGTACACAAACAATGTTCTCAATGCTCGAGTTCATTTGTACAGCCCCTGGTGATACTTTGAGCAAAGGTAAATGTTGTGTCAAGGCTTTTTAGTGTTTTAAAGATAGCGATTTCGATGCTATCATAGTAGTGCCCCTGTCACTTACATTCGAAAGGCGATTTGACCGAAACCAAAAATATGTAAAATCTTAAGCGGCGTTTCCGTCCTAATTATGCTTTTAAACAAAAGCCCAGCCCAGGGAGGGCTGGCGTTTATGAACTATCTTGAACTGAGAAATGGATTTCTGTGTATGTTTGGTTATTTCATGTGTAAAATGTTGTGTTTTGGTTTCCCTTGATTTTATACAGTGCAGTGCATGGTGTTTTAGTTCCTCCATTATTGTTATGTGTCATGCCCCTTTAATTGTCGTCTCGCCTCTCTCTCTGGTGTGGGCTGTCATTTGTTATGTTTAGGTTATGAAAGTCGGGTAACTTCTGGATCGGTTAGATTAATGATTACGTACAGTCGTGTGTGATTAGGCAGTTAGCATTTGTTATATAAACAGCCCAGACTAGAGAAAGGGCATTGGGCATTGTGTTCTCTTCGAACCTGTTACGTGAGTGATCCTCTTCAAGTGTGCCTTAGGTTATGTTTCATGTGTCAAGAAGTTATCCGCGATTACGTTGTGTGTGTTAATGTTCTGTTAATATTATTAGATTGAAGGCATGCTGGTAGTAACTAGGGGTGGCACGGTTCACAAAACCCACGGTTCGTGTCACGGTTTTAGTGTCACGGTTTTCGTTTCTGTACGGTTCTTGTTGTTATTTTTTCTTTCAATCTTAACACTCCAGACCATATGATATATAGCTTAATTATCCACAATTTAGGATACAGTATTAAAAGTTAGTTATATCATGTAATCAAACACAAACAGAATTTGAAGACGTGTTAAATGTTTGTTTTTGCAATTAATTCTCAATGGTTATTGCAAAGGATTAAAACCAGCACTATTATTCTGAATGGACAAATCAGAGTTCGTGTTGCCGAAATAACATAGTGTTGCCAAGTGAACGTGAGTGCCCCCCCGCTAGAACCGCGCCTGCTTCCTACTTCCTGTCTGTAATGTGTTTAGGAAAAATGGTGACTGTCTATAAAACACGACCGACTTTGAGGCACCATAGCTCTGGCTGCGTTTAACTGACAGGGATGAGCCACCACTCCTTATTTGCGTGTAATTCTCCTCTTTCCAACGGTATCAAGTTGCTAGCCTATAGGGTTCGAGAGATAATTGCGCTTGACGCTCAAGCGTAGAAATCACTCGGAGGGTTAAAAGTGGTGGGGCAGCGCCACACCACTTTGAAAAGTACTGGGGCAAATGCCAGCTCGCCACACATCTGCCTGCGGCTCTGATCATAACATAAGCTACATGAGATGCTCATTGCCCAGTATAACACTGATTTCAGTGAGAGGTTGGCTGAGGAAGTGTATGAAATGTCCATTGAGGACAGGCGTTTTCTGAAAATAGTGGATGAATCAGCCACAATTGTGAATGGACATTACAGTATTAAGCTACCTTTCAGAAATGACAATGCTATGCTTCCTAATAACCGTTGCATTGCTGAGCAACGTTTACAGAGCCTGAAAAGGAAATTCAATAAGAACCCATCATTTAAAGGGGAATATGTCACATTCATGGCTGACACGATCAGTAAGGGATACGCAGAAAAGGTGCCAGAGGGGCAGCTGACAAGAAAAGAGGGGAAGGTGTGGTACTTACCCCACCATGGGGTTTATCACCCAAAGAAAGGGAAATTAAGAGTGGTTTTTGATTGCGGCGCATCTTTCTGTGGAAAAGCATTGAATGCAGAATTACTCAAAGGACCTGATTTAACCAATAGCCTTATAGACGTGCTCAACAGATTCCGCCAAGAGCCAGTAGGGCTGATGGCAGACATCACCAGCATGTTTCATCAAGTGAAGGTCCCGGACAGTGATGCTGACTTCCTGAGGTTTCTGTGGTGGCCAGAGGGAGATGTATCCCAACCCCCAAAGGAACACAGGATGAATGTCCATCTGTTTGGGGCAACGTCATCTCCCAGCTGTGCAAGTTACGCACTTAGGAGGACGGCGGAGGACAACAGAGAGCACTTCAGGCATGAGGTAATTGATACAGTTCTGCATAACTTTTACATAGATGATCTGTTGAAGTCAATGCCCACTGCACAGGAGGCAGTGCAGCTAATTGCTGACGTCACAGCCGTTTGCCAAAGAGGAGGCTTTCATCTTTCAAAATGGGCTACAAACAGCAGAGAAGTGTTGTCTCTCATTCCCATAGAGGATAGAATCAAAGAAATTATGGATCTCAACCTTGAAAAAGACAAACTTCCAACCGAAAGAGCCTTGGGTCTGCAATGGTGCATTGAGAGTGACAACTTCACCTTTAACGTCCAGCCAAAATCATAGCCGCTCACAAAAAGAGGAATGTTGTCAATGGTCTGTTCTATCTACGACCCTCTTGGCTTCCTAACCCCCTTTACATTAACAGCTAAAGTCTTGTTACAGAAGCTCTCCAAGGTGAACCTAGGCTGGGATGAAGAGGCACCCCTCAACATCCGTGAACAATGGTCAAAATGGACAACTGGTTTGAGTCAAATTGCAAACTTCAAAGTGCAAGGATGTTTCAAGAGTAACAACTTTGGAGTGATAACGCAAGCACAGTTACACCACTTTGCTGACGCAAGTGACCAAGGCAATGGAACTGTAAGCTATGTGAGGTTGGTGAATGGTGACAACAATGTCCATGTCACTTTTGCTATGGGAAAAGGGCGTGTAGCTCCTCTCAAAGGAGTAACTATCCCAAGGTTGGAACTCGCCGCTGCAAGTCTTGCCGTAAGAATGGACAAGCTGCTGAGGTCAAGCTTACAGCTGCCCCTAGGTCATTCCATGTTCTGGACGGACAGCCAGTCTGTACTAATGTACATATCAAATGAACATTCCAGATTCAAGACATTTGTGGCCAATCGGGTCGCAGCAATAAGAGATGCCACCAAGTTATCACAGTGGAACTACATCGAGTCCAAGTCCAACCCTGCAGATGATGCAACAAGAGGACAAAGTGCAGACAAATTAATTTACAACAAGCAATGGCTCCATGGTCCGGACATTTTATGGAAAGAGAAACAGGAACAACAAAAGTTTGCCAACCTCAAGGAAAACAGTCCACTACCCCTGGATGACCCTGAAGTAAAAAGAATGCACACGGTGAATACAATCTGTATAAGAAAAGAAGACGCAACCCATAGACTGATGAGTTAGTTTTCTGAGTGGACAAAACTCAGACTCGCGGTTGCATTGTATCTGAAACTCAAACACACTTTAAAAAGTTTGGTGCAAAAAAGGAAAACGAGTGAGAGTAAAGTAGTCACAAAAAGCAGAATGAAAGACTTACCTGATCCCAAACTGGGTGGACAGCAAATAAGTATTAAAGATCTAAAGAAAGCGGAAATTGCCATAGTTCAATTCACCCAAGTGCGACTCTTCCCAAACAAAATAAAAATACTCACCTCAACGACTCCTGAGGTGAAGAAGAGAAGTACCCTGTACAGACTTGACACACATATAAAAGATGACCTGATAAGAGTAGGAGGCATGTTAAACAAATCAACCATAGGGGAAGAACAGAAATGTCCTGCCATAATTCCAAAGAATTCCCATATAGCCACACTTATTTTAAGGCATGTGCACAAGACAACAGGACACGGGGGACGAAATCATATGTTGTCTGAACTCCGCAAAAAATATTGGATAATAAATGCTAATTCAGCTGCCAGAAAGATTCTGACTAAGTGTGTTGTGTGCAGAAGAGACAGCGCCAGGTTTGGAGAACAAAAAATGTCAGACCTGCCGCAGAAAAGACTTCAGCCTGACTTACCCCCCTTTACCAATACAGGTGTGGATTATTTTGGTCCCTTCCAGGTTAAAACAGGAAGAGCATTGGAAAAGAGATATGGCGTGCTATTCACTTGCATGACCAGCAGAGCTGTTCATATTGAAGTGGCCAGTTCCTTGGACACCAGCTCATGTATCAACGCTGTTAGACATTTCATTTGTAGAAGGGGACAAGTGAAGCACTTACAGTCAGACAACGGAACCAACTTTGTTGGCGCAAAAAAGGAACTGCAAAGGGCTTTCACTGCAGTAAACCAGGACAAAATAAAGGAAACACTCAGAGAAAAGGGCATAGAGTGGAAATTTAACCCACCAGGTGCATCCCATCACGGAGGCATATGGGAAAGGCTGATAAGATCCACCAGACAAGTCCTCTGTTCTGTTCTTAAGCAGCAAACCTTAGATGATGAGGGGCCCCAGACTGTCTTGTGTGAAGCAGAGGCAATTCTAAACAGTCGCCCTATAACAACTGTCACTCAAGACCCTCAAGACCTGCATCCGCTCATACCAAATGATCTCCTGCTACTCAAAACCAAGCCAGCTCTTCCACCTGGTATATTTGATAAGAACGACCAGTACACCAGATGCCGCTGGAGGCAGGTTCAATACTTGGCAAATCTCTTTTGGAGACGCTGGACATTGGAATACCTGCCACTGCTCCAGGAGCGTCAAAAGTGGAACATCAAAAGAAGGAACTTTCAGTGTGGAGATGTTGTGTTGGTAGTGGATCCAACTTCCCCAAGAGGTTCTTGGATTCTGGGCAGAATAATTGAAGTTTTCCCAGTTTTACCAGAAAGGACTTGTGCGTACTGTGAAGCTTAAGACACAGAATAACGTATTAGAAAGGCCAATCACAAAGTTATGCCTAATGTTGGAAGGAGATGAAGAAAGTATCTGAAGGATTCAGATGACAATGGTCTGGTAGTCCATTTTTGTTTCCTCTTTTGTGTTTTTTGTTTTTCCCCCACATTTAAAGGTAAAATAATTAATTCTTTAATTTAAGTAGTTCAAAGCTCCTATTTCGATTTATTGTAGTAATTGTTTTATTTATCAAACAATTAGGGGCCGGTTCTGTAGGAGCTGTTTATTGAAACATTCCTTTGTTTAAAAATTCATAATCATAATGTTTGCTCTGTTATCTTTAATCAAATCAAACTTTATTGTCACATAGTCACAAGTATTCACAAGTAACCAGTGAAATTAGCCATCAACCTGTCCATACAACAAAAAAACATCACCGGGTAGACAGGACAGGAAGACAGGGATTAGAAAAACAATACAGCATTACATGAGGAAAGATGAGGGGGAAAAAAAAGAGCAACCCCATATTATGCCCCTTCAGGGGTACAGTGTGGTAACATGAAAAAAAAACACCTCAGCAATTTTAGCAACATTTAAGTACACACTCTGAACAGGACTAGCAACAGGGGTTGTGGGGAGCGGGAAAAAGGGCAATGAGGGAAAACCAGCCAGATATGCACCCATCTCGATTGCAGCCTTCATAGGCGCTATCCAGAGACCTGGCTTATCAGGCTGGGGGGTATGAAGCTGCGAAGGCGGGGGATGGGGCGAGGGAGGTGTATCTGTACATGTGTGTGAGAGTTCATGTGTGTGTGTAGGCCTGGAGATTTCTGTGTCTGGTAATAATTCCAAGGTGACAAGTCCGCAGGATGTCGATACGGGGCAGCCTTGGTCTTGTCCCAGGCAGAGTCAACACCAGGTGTCTGGTGATGGGGGGAGGGAACAAAAACAAGAGCATTTCACTGCAGCGCTGTCCGGGAGAATATGTTGTTTGTTCCAACCGTGCCTTGTCCAAGGCCATTGGCTTGGTTGTGGGGGAGCCGAAATAGATAAGATGTGGTGACTTCTTGGGTAGCAGCCGCATTCCAATCTGCACGTCTGGTCCCTCTTGAGTCAATTTGGTCCATTTTGGTCTACTAAACAATCTACTTTCCTTTGCAATGCTGTGAGCTTCTCCGTGATGTTAACTAACTTGTGGTCTATAGACCCAGTCTGAGTGCAAACGGCTCTGCCCACTGTTTCAATCATGACGGGCAGCCTGTGGGGCAATGAACAGCTGTCACCGTCTTCTTAATTTCACGATAAACCAGGGCAACGCCTAATCCCATCAGCAGAAGACCTGTTATCATGGTTCCGAATAGATAGAAATCTTCAACGTCCTCCACAAAAAGAGCCGCCAGACACACGACCCGCCACCTCGCCCATGCGTCCATCGTGTAGCCAGCTGCATACGTTCCGTCAGGGCAGTCAGGTTCCCCCGAACCCCCGCTTCTCGTTGAGAATATGGTGTCAATTGCGCTTAGAGACCAGTTGATCAAATCCATAATTTCCTCAGTTTGGAGAGCAGTGCTGCGAGAGGCTCTCAG
>JACXGM010008267.1:0-29300 GCA_016801145.1 Umbra pygmaea
CCAGTGCGGTCTCTGTTATAAATCATTTGTATTTTTACATTACCTCACTTTGCAGAGGATTATCTAAATTTGATTCAGCGCATTCAACTATCAGGTTTCATGATCTAAAACAAAAAAATGATCTTACAGACGTATGTGTTATTTTGTTCAGTAGCTAAAACGTACACATGCCCTGAAAACACCTTCCACCCTGCAAGACTCTTATAACCTGAGTTGTTGATCAACGCTGCCACCTAGGGACATGACGGTGTAACAGTAGGAAGTAAGGTAGGAACCTTTTTTGGATGAACGGTTTCCTGGGTTCCTTACTAAGTGTAGGACAAAACAGTTGGTATTGGCTAGTTAGCTTACAATTATATTAGCGCTGTGTGCAACAGTATGTGCATTTTTCAAGACCGATTTGGGTAAGTGTGCAATGTCAAGGTTCTTGATAAATAGCTACCTTAGTCTATTATCATCAGGCCAGGCTGAAGGACACAAGTTAGGTGTTTATACTGGCCATCGTTGTTAGCCAATCCTTGCCTAGTAACCTAGCTAACTAATTAGTTACACTACTAGCAAATTATGTATGATTCGCCTGTTTTTAGTCCGATGTAAAGCAGACTTATAAATCCAATCCCTTACCTACGTTTTATATGCAAGCCAGCAGGTTATTTATCCTCATTGTTACAGTTGCTACTGCAAGAAAACAAGAAGATCAAACTGGTCGTTGCCTCAGCAAACTGCATGTGGCTATTGTGTTACAGTACACCATAACAGAAAATCGTTTCTCACTCTCTCATTAATATTTAATAGGTAAAGGAATATGAGCAAAGATTCCAAGATGAGAGCAACAATTAATCAGAAGTTAACAGAAATGGGTGAACGAGAGAGGTAAGAAGGTTTATATTTATTATTACAGATCCATCAACTCGTCGGTCACTGCGCACTCTGGATGATTATGTTGTTTTACTTGATCTACAGATTGAAGGAGTTGCTCAGAGCGAAACTCACTGAATGTGGGTGGAGGGATCAGCTGAAAGCTCATTGTAAAGGTAAACTAGCAGTTATTTGTGGATCAATAAATAATTAACACTGTGATACGTTTTAACAGTGTAATTCAACTTGTCTGCAGATGTTATTAAAGAAAAAGGCTTGGAACATGTGACTGTAGAAGACCTTGTGGTAGAAATCACCCCTAAAGGAAGAGGTATTTATGACGATATTAATAAATAAACGATTGGTACCTGTGGGGTTTCTGTCGCCACTCTTGCAAATAGTGATTCCAATTATATTCTAACGGTTAAACCTGCACTATGTAAGTTTTTGAAAACTACAACAAACTGTTTTAGGTCTAGTAAATGTCAGCAAGTAGCATATTGGATCCAGGGATGGAAATTATCACATTTATTTCATACAAAATACAGACAATAGTAGAATAGCTAAATTGACATTTCACATTATGTAACTAGCAACAAATGCATATTATGGACAAAATAATAATGTGTATTTTGAGAAATTGGTTATATTATCCCTGTATTATGCCTGTTTTCAAAAAATTAAAGTTAAATTTGGGCCAACAGAACAAATGCATGGGAGGTTAAATAGTGCAGCTTTAAGTTTAGGAATCACATTACTGAGGATAAGGTTAGGGTTAACATTAGCTACAAAACAGATAAATTTTTTTTTATTTTTTTTTCTTCTTTCTTTTTTTTGGGGGGGGAAAGGTCAGCTTCAGTATTTGACAACATGGTTGTCAAAACAGAGAATTGCCTGTCTAGAGAAACGAAAGTGGTGACGGATAACAAACAAGTACTTTATAAGTGTTAGTCTTTTTAATATAGAGCTCTGTTGTCATCTGCCTTTTCTCTTCATTCATTTTCACCAAGTTGTACATGAACACACAATAATTCAAACCATTATCTTTACTTTCTCTCAGTTCTGGTGCCTGACAGTGTGAAGAAGGAACTGTTGCAAAGGATAAGAGCTTTTCTAGCTCAGCATGCCACATAATAATGCCAAATCTCACTTTTTTATCGCTTAGGCTGTCAGATATGTAACAAAGAGCTTGTTTAATTTTTGCCACATTTTGATTATTATACTGTGATTTGGTGGTTCTTTACGAAACACTGATGAAAATGTCAATGACCGTGCATTGTTTCAGTACACAACATGCTATTATGTTGTCAAACCAATACATTTAATCTATGTACTGTCTCATTTTTGGTTAAGAGCTACCGTTCTACTAGGTATGTATTTATTTGTGTTCATGGAATGCTCTAAAAACAATAAAATTTAAAGTTTTTGTTAATTGTATGCAAAGGATCTACCAAGTTCTTACATGTTAGTTCATCCTTGACAGTTATCAAATTTAATCTGAGACTAGATAACAAAGAAGTTGTACTAATAATCACAGATTGCATATTTACATAATTTTTAAACCAAGTGCATATTGATCTTTTTGATTTTTAATTGTTATAGCTGAGTGCATATGTGATCTTGTGTGTGCCGCCACAGGCAAGAATAATCCATCAGACAGATCACTATTTAGCAAGCAGGCCTGCAAATAGAAGAGTTTAACATCCATGACATTTCCCTCATATTTACCTTTAACTCACTACTGCAAGCATCAGTTTGGGAAACGCATTATTTAAAAATACATACAGTGAGCTCCATAATTCATTGGACAGTGACAATTGTTTTGCTATTTTGCAACTGTACTCTAGCACTTTGTGTTTGAAAGGATACATTGACAATTATTGGATGAACCATTCAGAAATCACAAAAACTTTTGTACATGGTCCCCCCTTTTCTGGGCACCAAAATACATTGGACAGTTTCTTATAATGTAGAACAAAGTAATAATTGTCAATTTAGTCACTTAAGTTATTTTACATTAGTCATTTAGCCAACACTCTAATCCAGAGGAATTTACAGTGGATACAGGCCATTCCCCTGGAGCAACTAGGGTTAAAGTGCCTTGCTTAAGGACAAAACGCCATTTGTCACAGCCGGGAATCAAACGGCAATCGTCCGACTACCAAGTCTGACTCCCGAACCGCTGGGCCGTCTGACCCCCACACAAATCCTTTGCATGCAATGACTGCATGAAGTCTGTGATGCATCGTCATCACCAGACGTTGGGTAACTTCGCTGGTGATGCTCTGCCAGGCCCGTACTGCAGCCATCAGGATATTTGACCAGATTGACAATTATTACTTTATTCCACATTATGTTAAACTGTCCAATGTCTTTTGGTTCCTGAAAATAGGGAGAACATATTCAAAAGGTGCTGTCAATTCTGAACATATATTCTGAACATATATTCATCTGGTATGTATGAATATACCCTCAAATTTAAGCTGTCTGCACTTAAAACTCATTGTCATTGAAACCCTTTAAACTCAAAGTGCTATAGTACAGAACCAAAAGAATATAAAAAGTGTCACTGTCCAATTAATTATGGTCACGGTATGTTAGTACATTAAAAGGTTTTGCCTAAGGAAAGGCCTTTTTAAGAGGAAATGGTATTACAGCTGGTCCTGACTTTTTTATGCTTTGTTTATACAGACAGCCCAATCAAGAATTTCATTGTAATTTTTTTCTTACACAAATTAGTGTTATGACCAACCACATATAAATCAGAATTTAGCATTGTGTGTGAATGAAGCCAAGTGGACGGGTGCTTTGGAGAAGTGATTAGCTGTGAGGGTCTAGCTGTAGAGCACTGTTACAGTTTCTTTTTGCAGGTTACACACAGCTCTTTTGGCTAAACCAATCTTTATACTAAGACATTAAATGGAATATCTGTCCAGTAGTTAATCTTGTACTAAAAGGTACTGTCAAATCATTGACCAAAAAAAATAGAATCATTCATTTCAAAACACAGAAGTTTATGGCCAATTTCCCATAGTAACCTGAACCACTGTAGTGGTGCATTGAAATCAAGTTGTCCTTTGACCAAATGACACATCCCCTGTGTCTATAACAAAACATACACGGCCCCATAATGACAACTCCTTTACTGCTGCTTTATTTCCTAGAATAACAGAGTTGTCTTGACAGGGAGAGATTGGAATAGAGAGCGAGATCATGAAAAGATAAACACGAGTGACCCTGTTCACAGGGAGAGATATAACTTATGTTGATGCAGCGAGGAATGACTTGGCTTTACTGAGTGGGTTTTGAGATTGTTCCAAGGTACAGGGACTGCAGTGTCTAAATTGAACAAGTGCACGCAAATGATCCAGTGGGAGAATCCTCAGCTTGACATGTCTGGAAACAAAATTTACACCATGGCGCAATGTTTAAAGGACCAATATGTACTATTTGCTGTATTAAATAAAAAAAATACCAAAATATGCCATCAGATATTAATGAAATAAGTTGAAATACAATCTTTTCTGACAACAATGCTAAAGCCGGTATTTTTGTCCTTTGAAATTACCATTCTGAGATTCTCTCTTTCTGTTTTGGCCTGTGTGTTGTTGTCGTCAATTGGCCATTTTGATAGCCAAACCGGGTTGCCAGACATACCGGTAAAAATGCAAACCCAGCACGCTACAGCCATGGAATCAGAAAAGGAATGAACAAGATCAATAAAGATAGATTATACCCGACCTAAAATACCTTGGCATATTTATAAATGGTTGCATGACCAGAGGTAGTAAAACACAGGTAAATATTGGAGATGCATTTGAAAGATGGAGACAGCTACGAGACCAAATTGACTTTTAGACAGCTGCAGAGTTGGCTAATTTCCTTCTGAACAGGTAAGCATCAAGCTAACGTTACACAACTTTATCACTGCTGTGTTCAGCGTCCTACACCTGGCATCCCACGTTCGTTTCAAGTCTGGGGAGGAGGGATCGGAGGGAGACGACTCCAGTATTTAGAAATTGGACTGCAGTACCAATTTTAAACGCTGGCTGTCAGTATTACATATTGGCCCTTTAAAGGAAGTCTGTAATAAACAAAATAAATTGAAGTTTGGCCTTGACCCTTTATTGCAAACTCCTGTCTGTTACTCTGAGTGCATCAATTTAGCGTTTCTCATTCAGTTCTAAATTGTTTGACATCTGTGAAATTCCTTTTCACATAACATTAAATGTTCTGACCTGTTTTGCTGTTTTGTAGACTCCAATGGCTTTTCTTTGGTTTGAAACCACTATTTTTACAGAACAGGAATCGCTAATTGGCTATAGATTACATTCTGAAAGGCTGTCAACCCTCGGCACGAGTAGCCCATTACAGGGTACTGAGTGAGCCTTTGCATTGGTCACCTACCGAAGACAGACATCCTGTTTTTGTAGCTGAAGGACCTGCCGTGACATCAGCCCAGGTGACAACAAGCTGAAACAGTTCTGCTGGCCAGTATGAGAAGAGAGGGAAGCCTCCTGCCTGTAACCCCCCCACCCCCATTCTCTTACCTTGCCCAGCGCTTTTGCTGGTGCTTTAATGGCCAACATCAATCCCCATGTTATCGACAGGGCAATCACCTTGGGCCCCCCTATATATTAGGGGTTCAACACACTTGCTGGCCATAGGGCAGATATAGGATAACTGGTGAGGCAATTTATTATCACACAGATCCTATTTACCATTTCACTCCATTCTTGACTTGTTCTCAATGTAAGGGACCCACACGTGAGTTGCTGCTAAGGAAAGCAAGACACAGCCAACAGAAAGCAGCTTGAGAGATCTGCACGGCTTTTAAAAGCACAAGGCTTACATGACTTCATATGCCCTGATGGAGATAGCAAGCTATGTCTGAGAGCAGTGCACAATGACACGTAAAATAGTAACGAAAATAATCGGTATTGTGTGTAGATACAGTGCCTTGCGAAAGTATTCGGCCCCCTTGAACATTTCGACCTTTTGCCACATTTCAGGCTTCAAACATAAAGATATAAAACTGTAAGTTTTTGTGAAGAATCAACAACAAGTGGGACACTTTTTTAACAAATAAAAAACTGACAAACTGGGCGAGCAAAATTATTAATCCCCTTTACTTTCAGTTCAGCAAACTCACTCCAGAAGTTCAGTGAGTATCTCTGAATGATCCAATGTTGACCTAAATGACTAATGATGATAAATAGAATCCACCTGTGTGTAATCACGTCTCTGTATAAATGCACCTGCTCTGTGATAGTCTCAGAGGTCTGTTGAAAGCACAGAGAGCATCATGAAGAACAAGGAACACACCAGGCAGGTCCGAGATACTGTTGTGGAGAAGTTTAAAGCCGGATTTGGATACAGAAAGATTTCCCAAGCTTTAAACATCCCAAGGCGCACTGTGCTAGCAATAATATTGAAATGGAAGGAGTATCAGACCACTGCAAATCTACCAAGACCCAGCCGTCCCTCTAAACTTTCAGCTCATACAAGGAGAATACTGAGCAGAGATGCAGCCAAGAGGCCCTTGATCACTCTGGATGAACTGCAAAATCTACAGCTGAGGTGGGCGAGTCTGTCCATAGGACAACAATCAGGCGTATACTGCACAAATCTGGCCTTTATGGAAGAGTGGCAAGAAGAAAGCCATTTCTGAAAGATATCCATAAAAAGTGTTGTTTAAAGTTTGCCACAAGCCACCTGGGAGACACACCAAACATGTGGAAGAAGGTGCTCTGGTCAGATGAAACCAAAGTTAAACTTTTTGGCAACAATGCAAAACGTTATGTTTGGCGTAAAAGCAACACAGCTCATCACCCTGAACACACCATCCCCACTGTCAAACATGGTGGTGGCAGCATCATGGTTTGGGCCTGCTTCTCTTCAGCAGGGACAGGGAAGTTGGCTAAAATTGATGGGAAGATGGATGGAGCCAAATACAGGACCACTCTGGAAGAAAACCTGATGGAGTTTGCAAAAGACCTGAGACTGGGATGGAGATTTGTCTTTCAACAAGACAATGATCCAAAATATAAAGCAAAATCTACAATAGAATGGTTCACAAATAACATATCCAGGTGTTAGAATGGCCAAGTCAAAGTCCAGACCTGAATCCAATCGAGAATCTGTGGAAAGAACTGAAAACTGCTGTTCACAAACGCTCTCCAACCAACCTCACTGAGCTCGAGCTGTTTTGCAAGGAGGAATGGGCAAAAATGTCAGTCTCTTGATGTGCAAAACTGATAGAGACATACCGGAAGCCACTTACAGCTGTAATCGCAGGTGGCGCTACAAAGTATTAACTTAAGGGGGCCGAATAATTTTGCTCTTCCAATTTGTCTGTTTTTTATTTGTTAAAAAAGTTTGAAATATCCAATAAATTTCGTTCCACTTCATGATTGTGTCCCACTTGTTGTTGCTTCTTCACAAAAAAATACAGTTTTATATCTTTATGTTTGAAGCCTGAAATGTGGCAAAAGGTCGAAATGTTCAAGGGGGACGAATACCTTCGCAAGGCACTGTAGGTTCAGCAACAGGAATTATATAATGTCAGCGTTAAAACAGCTGTTGCAATAGTTAATTGAGACAAAAGCGTGGTCTCAAATTGGCCCATTATGCAGATTGTAGGTATTTTAACTTGGCAACAAAAAGCCCATACATCACAGTGGCAAAAGGAATTTTACATTTTTATATAAAATTATAAGACATTTTTATTATTATTAGTGTCAATTCCAATGATCTACTGTTTTACATTCAAAACAATACACTGTTTTTTTACCACTTACAGTATACACATACAGTATATGTGTAATCTAATTGAACACATTTTACCACATACTCCATTGTAAGTCACTTTATGTATGTAGAATACACAGATCAGCCACAACATCATGCCTAATATTGTGTAGGTTCCCCTTTTGTCACCAAAATAGCAGCCCCTGCACATAAAACTATGATGCACTCTGTGTTCTGACACCTTTCTATCAGAACTAGCATTATTTTTTTCAGCAATTTAAGCTACAGTGGCTCGTCTGTTGGATCGGACCACACGGGCCAGCCTTTTGTCCCCATGTGCATCAATGAGGACCGGCCAGCTATGAACCTGTCACCGGTTCACCGCTTTCCTTCCATGGACCACTTTTGATAGGTACTACTGACCATGCAGACCAGGAACACCCCACAAGAGCTGCAGTTTTGGAGATGCTCTGACCTAGTTGTCTAGCCATCACAATGGGGGCCTTGTCAAAGTCGATCAAATCCTTACCCTACCCATTTTTCCTGCTTCATTTTGTCCTCACAGTTGATGTGTTAGAAGCAGGAAAAATGGGCAAGCATAAAGATTTAGGCAACTTTGACAAGGGCCAAATTGCTGAAAATGTTCATGCAGGTTCTGATAGAAAGGTGTCAAAACACAAAGTGCATCATTGTTTGTTGCGTATGGGGCTGCTGTTTTGGTGGTACAAGGGGGACCTACACAATATTAGTATAAACTCATTGACAAAGATTAGTAAATTAGTTAGTAGGTAGGCAAATAGCTAGCTACCTGTATGTATAGCTTACTGTACATGACAAGGAGAAACGTGGCTAACAACTTGCTTTTCACGTCCAAAAAAGTCTGTATTTCTCAAACACTATATTTATTGTATTATTCTGGCATTGAGAATATGCCAAATCTACTGAGTACTCCATTTCAAATAATTTTGTTCCCCAATTCACTTCAGAATATATTTTGCATATTTCTACTTCTGTATGGTGAAAGTTTTACAAAGCGCTCATTTAATATACTTTAGAATTATATTTTTTTATCTACATAATAGTATTTTACCTAATGTATTCCCCAAAATATAATTTGAGAACAACCTAAAAGTCTAGCTGTTTTCAAAATAACAGTTACCTGTGTTATTTAGAGTATATCACCAAAAATAGCCTCTCTTTTTTCAATAGATGGTCTTTCCAGTATTGCATCAGTAACTCAAGCCCAGAAAAGAGCATGGTAGAAACAGCCTCATGTAGATATCCAAATCAAAAGGTCATGAACAGCCACAAACTCCCATGATTCTACACAGTGTTGACTTTCTATGGTGTCAGTGTGTGTGAAGGCTATGCTCGATGAAATTTGCCTTTGAATTCCTTCCCCTTAAATTTATGGGACGTGCAACATGAGGTTACAACTCTTTTGGAGTCGGCACTCGTGCTCGGTGCCATTTTCATTCTGGCTCTCAACTAGAGAGCGAGAACCTGGCATGGGGTTAACTGCGGTCTGGAGGGGTTTTAACCGTATTTACACCCTGTTGTGTCTCCGGGGAACTGTTTTCCACACGCTAATGAGGCTAAGGAGCTCCGTCCCCTATGTTATTCCTGGCATCTCCAGTCCAGTCACAAGCATACCTCCTCTCGCTTTCTCTTCCCCCTCGGTAGCCCAGTGCAAATAATAAATAAGAGGAAATACATCATCCCTGTTAGAGGTAAGAGCCAAACACAGGTCTGCCAAAGTTAACACAAAGCAATCTTAGGTAATGATCAGCAAATGTGGATTAAGTTTCATAGAGCATGACTTCACATAATTCTTGTTTAGCTCATGTTGGCTTCGCCTGAGCTCTTACGGTAGGCAGACGTGCCCGCGCACATGCATTGAATCTTGTGCACATAGCCGTATGTGAATGCATGCATGCACAAAGAAATTATCAACATTAAAATTAAAGCATGGCCAGCTTGTAAGCATCACTCATCTTTTTATAGGCAATTTCAATGGACTAGGCATTGGTAATTCTTCACAAAATCCTGTTTGGGTTGCTACTTGTTACACCTGATTTATTGGTAAAACGTATTTGAGCCTAAACATACTGTACTGTACAGTACAAAACACTATCATGAAATGTTTGTTTTCAGCTGTTAGAATTCCCAATTAAGAATTCCCATTTCATTTCCCCATTATACAGGGGTGACAAATAGCAAAGTAAATGGTTTGAAATTATTTGTTTGCGCTTGATTTGACCATTTACCAGTTTTTAGTACAGACGTCATGTGTTTGCAGTGTACTGGCTAAAATGCTGGGGGGTCTCGGTGCGACAAGAACAGCCAGAGTGAGCAACAGAGACCAGACGTTGTTTACTCTGTTTCTGATGTAAAGGGCACTTACTGTCGTGTCCAATGCCCAGGCTTAATTCGTTGCTGCTCTGGCCTTTGAAGTTTGCCTGTATTTCTATTTCCTGACACTGCCTCTCTGACCCAACGATATTGCAACTGGATACTTTGTATTTCCATGTTGGGGTTCTTTCTCTCTTCCTTTCTGTCTTTCTCTCTGGCTTTTTTCCACGCTGTCTCTCCATCTATGTGTGTGTGTGTCTCTCTTTCTCTGTGTCTCTCTTTCATTGTGTGTCTCTCTCTCTCTTTGTTTTTCCCTATTGGTCTGGCTGTCACTCTCTCTCTCTCTCTCTCTCTCTCTCTCTCTCTCTCTCTCTCTGTCTCTGTCTCTGTCTCTGTCTCTGTCTCTGTCTCTGTCTCTCTCTCTGTCTCTGTCTCTCTTTCATTGTGTCTCTCTCTCTTTGTTTTTCCCTATTGGTCTGGCTGTCACTCTCCCTCTCTCTTTCTCTCTTTGTTTCTCCCTCACTCTTTCCTTCTGTAGTGCTCTCTCTCTCACTTGGTTTCTGTCTCTCGTTCTACCTCTCTCTGGTCTGAGGGAAAACACCAGGTTAGCGAGAGATGTAGGGGCTGTAGGCGGTGGACCAGGTTCTCGGAGGCCCCTGTGCTTCTCAGACAACGCCGCGGGGGATTACAACACACCCTAGCAGCAGAATGGTTTCACTTAAGAATTTCAGTAATCACTTTTAGGAGTGTAATATATTGCTGACCTTTGGCAGCGACACACGACCCCCCCACCCGCCTTCTCAAACTCTCACCCCACCCCTCCAGCTCCCCCCAGCGATGCGATCAAAGGATATGGCGGTGGCTATACAAACAGGCGCTATCAGTGGACTCCCATGGATTTACGGCCTGCTTCTTCTCTCCTGTCTCAGAAGAGTCATATGCTGAAACCAGCAGAAAGTGGGTTTCATATTACAGATCCCTATTTCTATTACTCCCTCTCTCATTCCCTCAATCCCTCTGTCTCTCTCTCTTTGTTACACACGTGTCGTGTTTCTTTATCTCTCCATATCTTGTCCCTCCCTTTTTCCTACATATATTTAAGGTTTGGATAATAACTTAAGGAGCCCTTGGGAGAAAAAGTGGGCCACTGACTCCATCGCCTCCAACAGTTGAGAACTTGTCTTGGGAAAACCCCCAGTGGGGTCGTCTCATCTCAGCTGGACCGGGCAAACAACATGGCCTGCCCTCAGCTCCCAGGCAACAGCAATCCCCAAAGTATGTGACTGTGAGTAATCCTGGCCATAACAGTAGCAGGAGGCTTTATGTTGTACCCTAAATCACACGAGGGGTTGACTATGAAGAGGGAGAGAGACAGATAGAGAGAGGAAAGAGGAGAGAAGGATATGGTATCTATAGCAACAATTAGTGTAAACACTGGTTTGGAACCAATGAGAATGGTGCAACTCTATACATACTGTACATCATAGTCACTGTTAATCACATAGGCTAATATATCTATATAAGACTAATGGAGTGCTATTTACTCTGCTACTTCTTCTTTATGAAGGTTTGCATAGTTCTCATGCAGAAGATACTATAATTGGAAGCATAATGTCCCATTGCTAATGTTTTATTAACAGCTCATTTTACCCTACTAAACCAATGACACTTTTATAGACTATTTTATTGCTGTATCATCAAACAGGCAAATTTAAATCAATTATGATTGGGCAATTACTGAAAAAATTGCCCAATGAAAAACAGACATATTTACCAGAGACCAACGTAAACATGTTGATTTTTATTCCTTTTAAGGGAATTGTTTTTCAGCCTCAGTTGTAATATTGTTTTTGAGACATCTGTTTATGCTAATTTGAGTTCTACCAAGAAACTCATAAAGCTTAGAGGTCAATTTGGTGTTTTGCTGTCTCGGTATAAAGATGTTAAGTAGTTTTAATAGAACATACAATATGTATTTATACATGTCTGCCAAGACCAATAACAAGTAATTTATTTGACAACAAAGAAGCAACTACACATTGCAACCAGTTGATGGCGCTGCATAACAGATAACGCACAAAGATGGTTTCAATAATATATGTTGAAAAATTTAACTGAAATAATAGGGTAATTTACAAACTACTAGCTACTATTTGTTTTGCCAATAATTGAGATTAAATACAACTATTTAGACTACTCCTACATGAAACTTTGCAATATGCATTGAAGAGGATAAACCAAATGATTTACAATTTCACTGCTATTGTTAACTGCAGATTATCACACCAGTAAATAGAAAATGAAAAAATCATCACAAAATTACCTTTTCTCTTTTTCTGCTTATATTTTATTATTATTTTTCTCAAAATAGCTGAACTTGCTGAAGCTTAGTAAATTCTTTCCATACCACTACTAAGAGAATAGCTGATATTGGAGTGGATTTTATAGTATTTATGTCTTTGCGTGCATATGTGTGGCTGTGGTGTTCTGTTGCACATCATCCTTCTCTGAAGACTTTGGCAAACAAAAATCATGACCACAAAACCATGGACATCTCATGCCTTTTGAATCTACTTCTGATTCAAATCAATGTTCATAATTTGTTGAATGGTAAAAGCAGGAGTGTTTATTTGATTCATTTGATTGAAATGTGTGCCATGCCATTAAATGAGCGCAAGATGTCCTGTGCATTTATAAGGTTTCTCAACAAGCTTGGGAATAAAAATGAAATGCTTCCTGCATGCTCCACTTGTTACATCAGTCCTGGAAACAACGGGGAATGACCCAAGCAAAAACAGTCATTTGAATGTGGCTAATGCCTAAAAGATTTACTCTGCTTTTCACTCTCCATGAATTTCACACAACAAATGTGTTAATTCATTTAAATTCTTGGCTAAAATTCAACCACGTCATTGTTTTCTTTAATCGTTACCTATGGGGTGGTTCATAGTCTTCCTGCAAATATTCCCACACCCAGCTCATCATCTGATAAGAGTCCTGTTTAGTAGGTAAGCTGGAGGAAATAACACCCGTAATAAATGCATATCTACGCTCTAGGAGCTAAGTGTTTTACTGCGCTGGTGTGACACTGTCAACAGGCATCCAGCGATAAGACAGGTATCTCAACACGTGCCGTATCAATGCAGAACTAATGCCCGGGACACCGGCCAATGTTGTTGACACTGACAGTGTCCTATCTCCAGAGTTGGAGATAGTGTAACCACGTCTCATTCCTCCTTACAGAGAGAAAGAGAGTAATCTATGTAGTTTTTACTTTCTTCCTGTAGTGACGATGATTATGCCATGTTGGATGATGTCATGATTTCTGTCATTTTTACTATTCAGCATAATTATTCAGCACCTTTACATTGATTGCTTGGTGGGTACGTTTTCCTTTACCTTTGTTAACATGGAGTAGCATCACACAAACTCAGGCTATCATCATTATCAACCCTTTGCATTTCATGAATGTAATTTTCCATGGCCACTGTTGATCGTTGGTCCCATTGTGTGTGAGTGTCATTGTGTGGCTGTCAGAATCAGCTGATTCTCATGCGGCAGGCCCGGTATTGCTGCCCTGCGACCCAGAGGTTAGCTGCCTAGCACACAGCACACATTCCTCATGCTGGACTGCCATTTAGCAGTCCAAATCAGGTCAGAATGTATTAGTCTACTGTAACAATATACACATGAACTACACTACACACCCAGACACCACACAGCCACAGGGGCTATTTTTCAAAGCTGTGGCTATTTGCATAGCCAGATATTATAGAGCGAAGCCTTCACATCCATAACAAATCCTTCAAACACACACACACACACACACACACACACACACACACACACACACACACACACACACACACACACACACACACACACACACACACACACACACATGGTCACACACGCTCAGTCAGACAGACATACACACCCTTCCCACCAGACTGCCGTCACAGTCATCCAAGTACAGCTGTCAAAACTCTGGTCCGTCCAACACAACAATGGGGAGGGAGAGTGGGAGCGAGGAAGAGAGGGAGAGAGAGAAGGAGAGGGAGAGAAGAGCCCAGCCTCACCTCAAGACATTTGAGGATTGTTCGTGACATGTAACCTACCTCTTAGACACTCTGGAGTACAGTTAGGCCTCACTGGGTGGGGGATCTTTCCTTCTCTTCATTATTGCTTTCCTTGTGTCCTGTACTTTGAAAAAAAGGTGACCTACCCAGGTCATTGCTGCAAATGAGAAGTTGTTTCTAATCAACTTACCCTCCTTCTTGTATTTTACTGAGTGACAGTCAAGCTGCTTTCTCACAACAGCACCGGGAGAGAACCTCCACATTGCACAGCTTGTCAATCTAGGCTAGAGTGCTACAGGGACAAATCTGAATCAGAGTGGGTCAAATAAGGGAGGTATTTAAGGAATGTCATCCTCCTGAGATTGTTAAATGACCATGAGCCTTTATGACTTGGATTTAAAAGTGGACATCTTTCAAAGTCATTATGGTCTAGGTGTGTGATCGGGTGTATCTAAAAGGCATATATATATAAATATAATATATTTAGTGTGCTGATTTTATTTTTTAAATAAATACATCATAAAATCGTAAACAATAAATAAATAAATTAAAATAGCACTATAGAATCTTGGAATGGAGAGCAGGGTAATATAATAATAATAATAATAAAAAAAATGTTTTGAATATTATCATGCTGCTTGCTCAACCAGGAATCCTTATGTTCCAGAGAAATCACATGTCTACCTTGATTGAGCACACAGGTGCCCAATCCACCCCAAGATAACAAACTAATTGGATTACTAAACTCCAACTCGAATTGCGCTGGGAATTGGCACCGCTTCCTGGGGAAAACCTGGGCAAGTCCAGATTTGAACCCTGGACTCCCAATAATATAGGTAATGGTGAGCTAGTGGCTTTATCTTAAAGTTCATCTGAGGCAGATAGGGAAGATAATTTCTGGCACTGTTAAAGTTTGGACCTTGCTTGGACTTATAGTGCAGTCGCTCAGTAGGCAAATCCTTCAAGCATTCCAGCGACATTCCATCATTTCAATACATCAAATGTGAGACTAAATAATTTATTGGCATGAAATATCGAAACAATTTTTGTCTGATGAGTGAAACCAAATTCTTTCACTGCTGTATTTTTGCCATCGTTTAAGTAATTTGTGGTGACGTCGACATTAGGGGTGTTGCACAAAACAAAGTAATCAGTGATTAGATCGTTTGTAACCAAGCAGTTTCAAAACCAAGGAAGAATTTTCAAAATGTTACTTTCCCAATGTGTTCTGGCCTTTTACCAACTCTGTGTTCGCATTCTAGACATTTTTTAGTGGCTTAGGGTGGTCCAGCGGTCTTAGCCCTGTCTCCAGTGCTCATGCGTGTGGCCAGGCATTTTGGAAAACCAATGTGTTTGGGTAGCAAATCACAACACTACACTACCTTTTGAAACAGATTGGTTGATAAATTCAGCAGGCAACATTTCCATAATGATCCTATTTACTCAATAGCAAGCTAAAGAGATTGAATGTTGGCTGAATTGAGTGCAAATCCGGAAGTGGTTGTCTGTGTAATTGAGTGGAAATAGGTCCTGGGGGATGTTTTAATTACTGTTGTTGTTGTGTAACAACTTGACAGAAATGCCCAGTTATCTCTCTTGTCACAGTTATTGTAACGAGGCGTGAGAAGGAATGTACCGGATGCTTCATCTTAAATCCTGTCTTTCTCATTGTGAGTGACAAGTGGGCTGAGGATAAGACCTCTAATACATGAGCAATGTTCAGTCACACCAGCACACACACATGCGCACATCCCAGCACAGGTGAGCACACATACAAAATCACACACACGCACGCACGCACGCACGCACGCACGCACGCACGCACGCACACACACACACACACACACACACACACACACACACACACACACACACACACACACACACACACAGGTACATTGTTCGAATAATATGAAATAATTGCATCATTCTGTTCACTACAATACACATTTAAATGTAAATTTTCCTCTGGATATGTCATTGTACGTGTAAACCATAGCATAACAAACAGTTACACTGCACAACATCTTCAGACTTGATCACTCCTGTTTGCTGAAGTATTTGACAGGGAAATGAGACGCCAAGCACTCAGTCGAACTTTAATTCTTCAGAGCGAGGAAATGGTGCGGTTTCGCAATTCCAAGATTAGGATTGAAATCGTCCGTCCTCCCCACCACATTAAGTGGTTGTGGTGCTCACACAATCCCACAGAGACTCTAACAACATATACAGCAGTTTAGTGTTGGGCTGTAGCCAAGATAAATGGCTGCTTCAGGTGAAAACAAACGTACTGTAGGCCTGAGCATAGTTTTTTCTTCTAATATCAAGTTTTTGGGGGAGAATTATGTCTTTTTTTCCCCCAAGTGGTCATACTTGTGCTGTTCCGTCTCGGCTCCTCAGGACTCCAGGTCTAGTAACGCTCACTGGGCTCCTGAATGACTAAATGTAGCCATGCCATTTTGAATCAGAGCTGCTTCCAAGGTGTTTCAGGCTTGATTGGGCACAACCTCTGTAAAGCAACATTTACATTGTTTATTATAAATAGATTGGAACAGCAAACTACAAACTTTGGATTTGTGGAGTGTAAACTTAAACCTCAAGCTCACTAACTGGCTCTCCTGATGTTTGTGTACAGTCAACCATGACTTGCATAATAATACAGCAATAAAAAATTGGCTACACCCTTGGTTCCATAAATCCAGGAATTTTACCTCTGCTCTTTCAAGGGGCCATTTCCCTGTATGCAGTTTCATATTCATACATTTATGTTCACTAGTGAGCATAAACATGATGAGCTATAATAACTAGAGCACATAAAACACTGAATATATTTTCCCGGTGTGTCTTCTGAGAGGTGTTGGGAGTAAATGGACAAACACCTAATGTCTGTTTCCAGATAGTAATCAATACATTGCTTGAAAAAGTGAACGCACAACTAAAAAGGAAAACACACTGGTATATCGTCAAACCCCTTGTCATGGACATTAGACACGAGTGTGTCAAAGTCCCACAAGCAGCTTCCAGTTGTCCCCACAAGTCGGCCCTGAGGGGTTTGGTGGCGGGGGATGGGGGGCGGTGAATGGGGTAATTTAACGGCTTCAATTAAAAGAACAATTGGTTTTAGTCACACAATTATGAGCTCAGGTCGACTGAATGCAAAAAGAGCCTAAAGGAGCATGGCTAAACGGTCTCTGGCATCCAGTCCCTTCCTCCTCCTCTTCCCACCCCTCACAGACCACTGCTGGGCCACCTTTCTGGGACCAGCAGGAGCCATCTACCATCGGCTGCCCCAAGTGAGCATCACCTGATGGGGGGGGAGTGTGAGAGAGACACAACAGTAAGACTGAAATGAGTGATCCCTCTCTTTGAAGATCTTTCAAATAATTTAGATTTAAGTCAAATGGCAGGTGTCACACTTTGGTGTATGGTTGAAGGAGGGAGACCGAGAAGGAGTGGTGGTTAGTAGATTTATTCAATGCGATAGTGGTTTCCAGACTTGCATACAACAGACAAGAGAATGTATATTTACACATATGCAATACGGCTATAGAATATACTACTGTGCTCTTAACCGCGGCACAGGACGCGTTAGTAAACTATAGTTGTCTGCGTGTTACTTATGCATACAATTCTTATACTACTTACAACCTTTATTGTGGTGAGGGCACAAAGTAGTTGAGTCCTTGAAGAGCGAGTAGTCAGAAGAAACCAAGATATCCAAATGAAACCACATGTAACTCCAATCAAACGTAACAAAAAATCCCACCATAACAGAAAACAATGACCGACACCTCTCTCTAGTTTGGCCAGCCTTTATATAATAAAAAATTAACTAGCTAATTGATGACTGCTGAATGTAATCATAAATCAGATCTACAATATATGAGCCTAACCTAAACCCTATCTTAGCAATAGCCAAACTAGAGAGAGGTGTCACATGAACATAAAAGGGCACACCTCGAAAAAGAACAAGAATGCATAAAATATAAGGAAAAACATAAATAAACACTATGAATAATGAGTCCTTTTCTCAGTCTGATGGGCTGGACGTTACAGCAAGATTAAGTCAAATGATTCTTTGTTTTAGGGACTTGGTAGTCGAAAGGATGTCTTCACAGTAATGTGCTCGCAGATCGGTGTGTGTTATAGGGTTGCATGTCTCCTTGCCATAATATGGGCCTATCTTTGTTGATTGGACTAATTCAAGTAAAAACACTTAAATAGCACTGGCAGCTCTAAAGCTAATAATTGCTGTACTCCGCACCAGAAAAAAAATCCTTAGATGAATTGTGCTCTAATCGCCGAAGTGGCGAGATAAGCGATGAAATAATAATTCCACCTGCTCATTACCAAAATCTCTGTCACATGTTGAATGGGCTCAATGGTCTGTCACTTCAATACATACTGTACATTCACCTTCCAGAAGATTCCCTGTTTGATTCCATGCCTTGTCAAATTTGGCGCAGACATGGTTGAAAAACGCCTCCCTTTGACGTGACACGCAGCAGTAAAAATCTTTGCTCTAACCCGTCCAATCATGTGGGACCAGTGATTACTTCAAAATAGGGCCCAAAGTCTGAGACACACTTACTTCCCCTTTTGTTGGCCTTTGCTTTGGCAGCAGCTCCACGTTGTCCTGAGAGGAGACAGAACGTGCAAATGTGTTACAGGTGGGATTCATTAAGCTTCGACTTGGCACATATCAACTTGCTCTGGATAATTACATCATTGCTAAAGGAGGGAGAGAATGAACACTGAGACAGACATGTACACTATATATACATAAATGCATACAGTTAACATACACACATACATATTAGTTCTGTATTTAATACCACAAATAACATGACATTTATTAAAGACTTGAAAAAACATGGAAAGGTTCTTGACATTGGCCTGTAAGCATATGAAAAGCACATTCACACACACCCAGGCTGTCTAATACGGCCAAGTCATGCAGTACTTATCCAGCTGCTTGCCTAGCTTATGTACGTGACCAAGACTGCAAAATATTAAGACCACCAACCTTCATCTGTGTCACAGGCTGTCTAGGAGTGATACAAGGGGCTGGTGTTTGAGGAGCCTGACAAAGTCTGTTCCATGTAACACTCAAATGGGAAGCCCACCTCCACAATCAGCAACACACTCTGGCACACAATATCACATTATCGTCAGCATCAAACCAGACTCCTGAATGTTTATGATTTTTTTGTGAGACAGACGGAACGCTAACACACAAACACAGGTACAGGAACCCACAAACAATTGCACGCATAGCACCGTTTTAAAGGCTGATTTCATTGCTCCACAATGAGCAGTCCAAACACTATGGCCCAAGTTATTTCACAGGCAACCATCTAGAAAAATAGTCATAGTAAGAATACTAGTCTGGGAATATATCAGACTTTCAAAATAGTCCTTAACATTAATGTTACCTGAATGAACTGTAAACTGTACTCAAAGCAAGAAAGCTTTGCAAGCAAGTTTAATCATGCCACTGCGCTAATGGTGTTGCTAGCATTTAGACCAATCAAGGCCATTACGCTATGCATGAGAAGGAAACACTAAATACTTTGTCACTTACATTCTTGCATTCTGCATCCCATCAGAATAAAGCAATCTGTTTCAGTATAATATGCATATTTCGTTTAATATTTCAGTCATTTAGCTGGTTCTTTTGTCCAGAACATTCTACATTACTAATTTACTGATTGAAAAAAAAGATATTTAAAATATATTATTTAGTAACAAAGAGAAGGCATAATTAAGAAGTACACTGAAAGAAGAGGCTAATTAGTTGGTGAGCCAGATTGGAAATGTAGCTAGGACACCAAGGTTTACACTTCTAATCATTGCAGGATGGTGATACTTAATTGAGGAGGATGTTCCTGCATTAAAGTCTGGGCTGGAATAAATTGAATGGAAACACATGAAACCCAGTGTGAGAATCCATTGCATTTCCTCCATTTCAATAACTATTATGAGCCCATTCTCTTCAATTAAGTTTCCCCGGCATCCACTGCTCCTATAGCCTTATGTGGTATGACTTCTGCCAACAGAGACGTGGGACACCAGCCTAAAAATCCCAAAAGACGTCACACTAAGCAACAAAATGTCTTCTTTACTGCCCTGAGGAATTGGCATTTGATATTCAAAGCAGAGGACAGAAAAGTGCCACCTAACGGGCACGGTATTACCACTAGCACCATCTGGTCTCCCAACAAGGGACCAACCAGACCCAACCTGGCTCAGTGTCAGAGGGAAGCATGCAGCGCGATGTAGGTTGTACCGCTGCTGGCCGTGTAACACAATCCAAATCAACATCTACTACAATGCATAATTTCACAAAGCAGGTCACTGTAGATGTGTGTGTGTTCTCCTGCAACATTTTGTTCATAATCTCCAATGCTTATTATTAGCACACATACACTGCTCAAAAAAATTAAGGGAACACTAAGATAACACATCCTAGATCTGAATGAATGAACTAATCATATGAAATACTTTCATCTTTACATAGTTGAATGTGCTGACAACCAAATCACATAAACATTATCAATGGAAATCAAATTTATCAACCCATGGACGTCTGGATATGGAGTCACACTCAAAATCGTAAAGTGGAAAACCACACTACAGGCTGATCCAACTTTGATGTAATGTCCTCAAAACAAGTCAAAATGATGCTCAGTAGTGTGTGTGGCCTCCACGTGCCTGTATGACCTTCCTACAATGCCTGGGCATGCTCCTGATGAGGTGGGGGATGGTTTCCTGAGGGATGTCCTCCCAGACCTGGACTAAAGCATCTGCCAACTCTTGGACAGTCTGTGGTGCAACGTGGCATTGACGTGGCATCTGTGGTGGAGCGAGACATGATGTCCCAGATGTGCTCATTTAGGTCTGGGGAACGGGCGGGCCAGTCCATAGCATCAATGCCTTCCTCATGCAGTAACTGCTGACACACTCCAGTCACATGAGGTCTAGCATTGTCTTGCATTAGGAGGAACCCAGGGCCAACCGCACCAGCATATGCTCTCACAAGTGGTCTGAGGATCTCACCTCGGTACCTAATGGTAGTCAGGCTACCTCTGGCGAGCACATGGAGGGTTGTGCGGAACCCCAAAGAAATGCCACCCCACACCTTTACTCACCCACCGCCAAACCGGTCATGCTGGAGGATGTTGCAGGCAGCAGAACGTTCTACACGGCATCTCCAGACTCTGTCACGATGTCACATGTGCTCAGTGTGAACCTGCTTTCATCTGTGAAGAACACAGGGTGCCAGTGGCAAATATGCCAATCTTGGTGTTCTCGGGCAAATGCCAAACGTCCTGCACGGTGTTGGGCTGTAAGCACAACCCACACCTGTGGACGTTGGGCCCTCATACCACCCTCATGGAGTCTGTTTCTGACTGTTTGAGTGGACACATGCACATTTGTGGCCTGCTGAAGGTCATTTTGCAGGGCTCCGGCAGTGCTCCTCCTGTTCTTCCTTGCACAAAGGCAGAGGTAGCGGTCCTGCTGCTGGGTTGTTGCCCTCCTACGGCCATCTCCATGTCTCCTGATGTACTGGCCTGTCTCCTGGTAGCGCCTCCATGCTCTGGACACTATGCTGAGAGACACAGCAAACCTTCTTGCCACAGCTCGCATTGATGAGCCATCCTAGATGAGCTGCACTACCTGAGTCACTTGTGTGGGTTTTAGACTCATGCTACCACTAGAGTGAATGCACTGCCAGCATTCAAAAGTGACCAAAACATCAGCCAGGAAGCATAAGAACTGAGAAGTGGTCTGTAGTCACCACCTGGAGAATCACTCCGAGGGTGTCTTGCTAATTGCCTATATTTTCCACCTGTTGTCTGTTCCATTTGCACAACAGCATGTGAAATTGATTGTCAGTGTTGCTTCCTGAGTGGACAGTGTGATTTCACAGAAGTGTGATTGACTTAGAGTTATATTATGTTGTTTAAGAGCTCCCTTTATTTTTTTGAGCAGTATATAAAAGCTCCTTGATTGACAGTATGCACCCACACACATGTAGTAAAGAATCTAATGAGGACCGTGGCCTTGTCTAATATTGGACAGTCACTTATCCTCCACCTCAGCACGTGTAGATCGGGGCAGAGTCCAAATGACCTGCTTACCAGTCTTTGGGGCAGATAATTATTTCCAGTTGCAATTAGAAAAACATTTTTCTCTTCCTGAGCTAACGGGGATCAGCAAATATTGTTTCAGTTCTTTTTCTTTTTACACTCTTATATAAATTCCATCCACCTGGTTGAGGGAGTGCCTTTAGGGGAGCTATCAAAGCATTCGCAAAAAAAATAATCAAGACATATATGACAGCCAGCGGGTTTCCCCCAGAACTCGGCAGCACTCAGGTCTTGGGGTCGGGTAGGGTTTCCTCCCTCTCTCCGAAAAGACTCCACTGCCTGATTGACTGTGATGGGCTTTTTTTTACTCACCGCACGTGTTGTTGCGTAGCTTCAACCCGCTCTGTGTCATCTGTCTTTTCAACACATCGTTGGACTTGCCTCCTTGTTCCTGCTGTTAATTTGCTCTTCTGGGGTGTTTTTGATGGCACGAGAAGGAAACTTACACAAAACTTATACAAAAGACAAAAAGAAACTGTGGCCTCTTTTTTCTGTAGACTTTGAGCTCCTAAATAACATTTCCTTCCGCAAAGCTGTCTTGCTCATACACTTTATTAACGCCCACAGATTTGGAACAAGTGGGGAAAAGACAGAAATAAATGAGGGGCAGAAATTGGATATTAGACACATGTCTTTGAATGAACATGTGGACAAATGCATTTGAAGATGCAGATTTGTCAGCTTCACTCTTTCCCTGGATTGCGTGTAAAGTGTTTAGATAGCTAAAGCCGATGACATGCAAGCTCCTATCTGGTGATCAGAAACTCTGGGAAGGTAGCCATTTAAGACAGACAGACTCCCGTGTCAAAGCCACAGTACTTCAGGGACGCTGGGAAAACGAATTGCTTTGTCTTCATATAACCACAGCTGCACTGCCAGAAATAGAAATAAGACAGATAACTATCACTTATTATTACACAAACATAATAAAAGGGCAAAATGTAGTACATTCACTGGCAGTAAATTACAAGATTATCGGAAGTGTTGACATAGCAAAATTTGCAGGGACTAATGTTGATTTTAGACGTTGGTCCAGGTCCCAAAGATGTTACGATGCCCTCAATTCTTGGCTATTAGAGGCAATGAGCATTATTACAATCAAGTAGATTCATGGTTTGCTATGGCTTTGTGGACAGGGATGGTAGATGGGGTTCAAACCTACTGGTATGCAGTTCTATCTTTTCATTATTTTAATCCTATTCCAAACTTGAACCATTGTGTTAATAGTGTTGTGTCGAAACCATGCAAGATTTTTTAATCCCAAATTCCAAGTGTATTATCGCAATATTGCATTGTAATGCAGCAATATTGTGATGATGTGTTTTGCAATATATCTTTATGTTTTTGCCATGCATTAACATTTTATACATTTTCAATGGTCAGACACATTTGAATAAAGAAAGACACAATTCTGGTCAGCTATGTATGGTGTACTCTGCAACACTGTATGTTCAACCTGTAAAAAAATTATATGTGGACAAATGTTTAATATGGAAGTGGAAAGTGGAATTATGTTGGGAATTAAAAGTTAGAAACAAAGATATAAAGAATGAGACAGAACGAAATAGACGAAGGGATAGACAAGCCAGACATGCCTTGGGGAATAGAAAGATTGACAGAACTTTGGTCATCCTCAATGTAGATTAGCCCTGGTTTGCTGGCATGAAAGATAAGCATTCAAAACGTGGAGTGGGCACAGATTCCTCAGACTACCATACCGGAGGGCTAGGTGGAAAATCTTGGGAGTGTGTATGAGAAAAAAAACAGTCCATTGTTCATTGAGGCCATACATCAAAGGATCACTGATCTACAACAAAAATGTATTTCAGACAACTATAATTAGGTTATCAATATAGAATATTCAATTAAATTCACCTTTACTGGTGGCATCATACCTCTGGATGGAAGTGTCTGTTCTGTCCAACTGAGAATCTTTCAATCCAACACTGCGATGGGCATATATGGTTGTCTACAGGTGAGAGAGAAACAGAGACAAGAGACAGAAAGAGAGAGAAAGAGCATTGAGTGTGGTCAAAGGACAAAGTAATCTTGCCGTGCCCGCCTGCAGCAATGGCCACATACTTTCCATTCTTTAATGTAGCACTTCACTCAGTCCTGCACTACTTAACTTCGGCCCTTTCTAGCAGTCCAAGGTTTCTGATAATAGATACTACCAAGGAGGGCTGTGAACTATTTGGAAAAGCCAAACTTCAACTTCAGTGTCGACATTTGAAGGACACTAATGTAGGGGGCTAAGGCCTAATATAAACAGCATAGCTAAACATGAAAGTTCAGCTTGGACCATTAGCAGCTCTTCAAGAGGTGGCACTTCTGAAGCAGCTCGCTAATGGCACTTGTTGTTTAAACAGGAATATTTCAGTTAAACGTTATCTTATTCCGACGGATCCACATCTGCACCTTAAGACATTAGGACGAACATAAGCATCTACTGTTAAACTCTTGATAGCTTTTGGTTTTACACGGACATTCCACAATGTCGAAAACCCATCAACAGATCATAACAATCTACCTGAAAACCATTGGAACTGTCGGTGCTTTATTTAATCATGAGTAGGCCTATATCCGCAGCCATACATGGAGACAGTGTATCTACTACACATTCAAACTAACATTAAACGTACATCACATTCAAACTTCCCCATTATCCTGACATAACAATCAATATTCCAGCTGGGAACCTTCTAGAGCAGCTGTTAAAATATTCCTTGTTCCATTGTGAAATACTGAATTGTGCTTACCCCCCCACCCCCTTAATATTTGAGCATGTAATTTACAACCGCCTGGAGAATAATGCTGGCGTTCACTATGTTTCTGACAAAATTATTAATCCTACAGAAACACTGGCCCACAATATGTTCTAACTAGGAGAAGCTGTTGCTCTGCTCGATCGTCTTGTGAGGCCAACTTGGCCAGTCTCAGACTGCTGTCAACGGGAGTCTAACATTGCCATCCCACCGGCATCTTCCTGTAACTCGAGGCAGAGCAAAATAGCCATTCAAACTTTGAGGTCGATCCAATCGGAAGAAAGTGCAAAACATGAAAGGCAGGGCCATATTGTTCAATCAGTCAATTCTGTTATTGGCTTTCAGTAGACCAGCCCTTCACAATTGAGACATGAAATTAAGAAAAACGTACAAGTCCAAAGAAAATTATGTTTGAATTTGTTTTGGCCGGTTACAATTACATCATTTAGCAGACACTTTTATCCACAGTGACTTATAGGAGCAATTTGGGTTAAGTCTGAAACCAGCATTCTTTTGGGTACTGGCCCAATGCTCCAACCATTATGCTAACTGCTGCCGTGATAAAGTGTAATCTTGCCTTGTTTTTGATTAGTGTAGGGCCAATAGCCAAGTTGGTGGGGCTACAAGAACTGCTTGTGGCCCCTTAGTTTTCCAGCACTATTTTTCAACACTGTCAGAGACTAACCAATCTGCCTTGCCACAGATGAGATAATGAGGCCTACTTTTTTAATTGCCTCTTTTTTTCTATTGTGGTAGAAAATAATTTCCACATTGGAGGCTTAGTGGTCCTCAGGAATCAGGTGTGTGTGTGTTTCCGTGTTACCTTGTGTACAATTCAGTATACCCCTGTGGCCCCCCCGGGCACCAGGCCCCTCCACACATTTAATTAGTAACAACGCAAATTTGCCTAATAGCAATGTTTAACTAATTAACCAAGATTTTGTGATTTTGTAATTATAACTAGCATGAAATTAGACTGCCATTTAAATGTCATGGCAACACAAAATTATTTTTCATGTATGGAAAACAAAGATGTTTATTGAAAATGTTGAATTAGAATTTAAATCTGTTTTTCCACACATTTTAACTACTGTTCAGATTGCCTAATTCAGCAAGATGTTAAGCACAATGTAAAAAAATGCAGTTATCTTTCAAGAAATTGTATGGTACTCAAAATAGGAGGAAGATATTGTGACTGACTGATACCGTTATTGATGCACATTAATAAAGAAAACTCAGTTGTTTGGCTTCAATCCTGCAGTCCCACTCTCTGACCTTTATTCTGGCCAGTCACATTAGAGATTAAAGGTGAACACGGGGCCAAATCAGTTATTAAGTCAGAAGCACTAATCGTCAACTTTCCTGTGTTCCATGTCTCCCCCAGACACACACACACTTGTATGCGCATGCATGCAGACACACACAGGAATGCATGTAGACAGACATACGCAAACAAAGGAATGCTCAAACACACACACCACACACAGAAGCAACACTCAGGGTCATGGCCCCATCACCAGGACAGGATTTAAGAGAAGATGCATGACTCTAAAAGCTACTACTGATCACGTTAAACTCCAGCTGCATGCAAAGGAATGGTCTGATCTCAACCCTACTCTCTAAGTGAATTTTGCACTGATTGTTTGTTAGGAATGGAGTTATACAGTGATATGCAAAAGTGTATGCACCCCTGACAATTTCCGTGATGCAATATGCATCAAAACAAAATTAGGCAGGTGCATAGATTTGGGCACCCTTTTCATTTGGTTGATTTGAACACCTGTAACTACCTAGCACTGATTAATTGGAACACACAATTGGTTTGGTTAGCTCATTAAGCCTTGAACTTCATTGCAAGTTGTTGTTCTCTTTGACTCTCCTCTGAAGAGTGGCTGTCACGTTTACCCATAGTGCATTGTAATATAAATGAGACAAGGGGTGCCTTCGAAACACAATATATGGATATTTATTTCCAAAGGGAATAAAACAAATACTGCCTCGAGGGGCTAAACAGAAATTAGCGGAGCAATACGACACATGAGGAAACGCAACAGGAGACAATAATCGACAAGGGTCTAAACGAAATACACAAACTAAATACTGAAACAAATGAGGGTCAACATGAAACACCTGTGGAATTGCTAGCCTGAAAGCTAGAGGGATTGCTAGCCTGAAAGCTTGAGGGATTGCTAGCCTGAAAGCTAGAGGGATTGCTAGCCTGAAAGCTAGAGGGATTGCTATCCTGAAAGCTAGAGGGATTGCTAGCCTGAAAGCTAGAAAGATCACTAGCCTGAAAGCTAACTAAGCTAACACTCAAACGGGGAGCCCTATTAGCCAATGGACCACCACCCTGGATATGAGAATTAGGACAGCCAATGAAGCTAGTAAGGGGGCTAGTGTAGCAAGTAGAAAAGCTAGGACGGGGGCTAAGAGGTGTGCTAATGGATCTAGCCGTAGCACTGGGGAAACTAGGGAAGGAGCTACCATTCAGACGGGGGGCCCTGTGAGTCGGACCACTGCCCTGTACCTGACTAGGCGAAGCTCCGAACTGTGGCTTGGGAGTCGAGGTGGGTGACTTGTTTACCCTTGTGGAAAGAGCGACGGCCAACTGGAACAGAGGGGACGGCAGTTTTGTTGCGCCCATCTCCTGGAACGGTACAAGGCACAAGCTGTCTTGCTGGGCGTCCATAAGGCACTGTCGGAGGTGCTCTTCGAACAAAGGCTCCTCCTGATCCAGCCCCCTAAAACTCTGCATTCCCAGCCAAGCCTCCAGACACCGTCGGTTCCAAACCTCCTCCTCGCTTCCACCACTGCTCCTTCGCTGTCTCATGTTAAGGTTGATTATTCTGTCACGTTTACCCATAGTGCGTTGTAATATAGATGAGACAAGAGCAAAGGGGTGCCTTGAAACACAATATATGTATATTTATTTCCAAAGGGAATAAAACAAATACTACCTCGAGGGGCTAAACAGATATTAGCGGAGCAATACGACACACGAGGAAACGCAACAGGAGACAATAATCGACAAGGGTCTAAACGAAATACACAAACTAAATACTGAAACAAATGAGGGTCAACATGAAACACCTGGGAACAATGATAATATGACGTCACCTAACAGACACAAAAAACATGTAATGCATGAAAGGGGCACTAGAGGGAAACAAAACATCACACAACAGGGGAGAATGTCACCCTTGCCCAGAAGATGGCAGGGGTGCACATGGACACATTCATCATGGTTTAGTTTCCTTATGTTCATCTTCCTTTATTTTTATACGTATACATTCCTTTCTGGTTCAGTGCTTTTGCATGGTGTTTTGATTTACCTTTATTTTTTAATATTTCCCCTTAGGGGTCGGCCACGCCTCCTTCCTGGTTAGGGCTGCCAGGTAGGGAAGTAGCTACCGGCTAAAGCGGGAATTGACTAGAAGGTTCTGATGAAGCATTAGAAACAGCCGGGTATAGTTTGGATAATCACAGTGCCTTTATAAGCAGCCCTACCCAGGAGGAGGTGTGGATTATTGACCACTGTCCTGGTGGATGTGCTTGTTGTTCTAAGGTCGGTCCGGAACTAACGTTATGTATCGTTGTGACAAGTTAGTCGTCTATGATTGTTCATATTTGCATGAGTGTTTGTTATGTGTTTACTTCCTGATGTTGTGCTAGTCACTCGGTATAGAAAGAGTGTGCATATTTCCAGAAGAAGTATCATAGAGTATTAGCCAGCCAGCATCCGTGCCGCTGAAAGAGCACGTAGGCTATTTCTCATAATTCCCGTAATATGCATATCAACTAGACTGTACTCTGCAACCTGCTAACACTGTTTCGAATCCATCAAATAAATATACCAGCATTTCAATTCACCATCTGTCTGCCTGCATCCTCCTCTCTACCACACCAACCAAACCAGCACGGTGGCCTAGTGGATAGCACTGTGGCCTCACAGCAAGAAGGTTCTGGGTTCGAACCCCGGTTGTCCCTGGCCTTTCTGTGTGGAGTTTGCATGTTCTCCCCGTGTCTGCGTGGGTTTCCTCCGGGTGCTCAGGTTTCCCCGACCATCATCAAAAAACATGCAGGTTAGGTTCTCCAGTCAGTGCCCCTGACGAAGGCACTGGCTCAGATCTGGAGTTGGTCCCCAGGCGCCGTAAATGGCTGCCCACTGCTCCCTTGAGGGATGGGTTAAATGCAGAGAATGAATTTCGCTACATGTATGTGTATGTGACAAATAAAGTACCTTTGAACCTTTGAAACTGTCACAGAGAAACTGAAAGGAAGTCCATCTCTAGGATGTTACGCCAGCCACACTGGCTGGATGTTATAGTGGCAACATGGGGGCC
>JACXGM010008268.1:0-20529 GCA_016801145.1 Umbra pygmaea
GGAGAGGGAGGTGCCACGTTGCTTCTTCGGGCTGTGCCCGGCCGGGCTCCGTGGCAAACCCGGCCACCAGGCGCTCGCTGAGGAGCCCTCCATCCAGGCCTGGCTCCAGATGGGGGCCCCGGGCTTCCTCCGGGCAGGGTCTCTCTCTCTCTTCCTCGCTTGTTCATTGGGGTTTTGTGAACCATTCTTAGTCTGGCCCATCACCTAAGACCACTTTGCCATGGGAGACCCTACCAGGAGCACAAAACTCCAGACAACACAGCCCTCAGGTTCACAGGGACACACAAACCTCTCCACCACGTTAAGGTGATGGTTCCCGGAGAGGAACTCATTGAGATTAAAATCTCTTTTTCAAGACCTACTAGTGCCTGGATAAATATCAACATAATGTCAAATATCAAATAGGCTGATTGGCATCCAAACAGAAAAACTATATAATTGTTTGTTTGTATTGAGTAGTACCCTCCCTTCTCTTGCTGAAGTGCTTAAAAACATTCAAGAAACAGTATGGGAGATGCTCAAAACCATAATTATGTGCAGTTCGAACAATCCGTCACGACTCATTTTATTAGTGACTCGTTCAGTTGTGTCGTTAATTTAATATAATTTTGTTAACTCCTTCAGCCAAATACTCAAACAACAATGGCCGAAGGAGTTGTAATGAAATTATATTAAATTAACGACACAATTGAACTAAATTAAATAGATCAAGGAGCTCCTGTAGCATCAAAAGACATGTTTAATGTGATAATTGATGCAGCTATAATGAATGAATGAATTCAATCTTAGTTTATTGTCTAATGCCAATACAGGACACCAGGCACGTCACCAGACTTTCAAAACTTTCAGGGCTCAGACGACCCATGGCTGGGGGGATTGCATGCGTTAGGGTGAATCCCGTTTTCTGTCTTACCCCTTCCCCTACCCCTTCGTCTTACCCCTTGCCCTTGTCCCTCAAAACCGAGTGGTAAGGGATAGGGATGAAAACATACCCCTATGAAATGAGAACAGAGGCGACAAGTGTTGATCACAAACTTTCAAGATATCAAACGAAATCCGCTGCTAATGTAGTTTAAAACTGTAGACATGCATGGTGTCCATTCAAGGCTATTCACAGAAAAATGCGGGACTGTTGTGCAAATCAGCAATGTAATGTTTAAATGTTTCAGTTAAGAACATGGTTGCAAATATATATGTACAGGAATGTGTAGAGCACAAAACAAGTGGCTTGTTTGGTGCATATTTTTCCATGTAGTTCTCAGTCTCGGCCCCCCATCGCTAGCAGATAGATCTGACCCAAAAAAAAAAAACTCCCAATACTCCATACCACCTCTTTCCTACACCCCTCCATTCCCATCTCCTATTTCACTGACCTATGTACATTATGGAAAAACCTACCTTTCCTATTTCCCCCCCACTTTCTCTCCCATACCTCAATCCCTGTTGCCCATATCAAAGACTTGACCTCCCTGCACCCCAACAATACCTGAACATCTACCTCAGCACTTCTCAAAGCACTCTTTGCCACCAAGTCAGTCCCCACATTACCTTCCACTCCAACATTAGAGTGAACCCAGCAAAACCGCACAACCACCCCCTCTCTCCAACCCCATTAATATCCCCATCATATCACCCAATAAATCCTCCCTTCTATGAAAAGTCTTGAATTGCTGACACAAAACATTTTTAGATTTCGTTCATGTGGACCATAGGGAAAATAGGGAAAATAATTATGAAGGGAAATGAATGTCTAGCCTGGCTCCGCCCTCCTACGTACTTCATTTTCCTTCAGTACTCCGTCTGGGTTTGCGGCATATTCCCTTCTCAGAACAATTTTTTACCGGTCCAATCAGCAAACAGAGGGAGTGGCTGAGAACAATGAGGTTGATGTCCTGCGCTAGTTTGATTATTATTATTATTATTATTATTAGTATTATGTCACGACCTAACGTTAGCGATTGGTTATGGCAGATCCAATAATTTAAACTTAAACAGAGTTCCCGCCTTCAAGGAAGTTAACGCTTGTCAATGGAGAGTGGCCAGGCTCTCTGTACAAATGAAATGTACGTACGAGAGTCTGGTAGGACCAGGCTAATAAATGTCTAGAGTTTACACTTAAATTTCAGAAGTTACTAGATTACAGATACAGTTGCACCAGCATAATATTACTCCTATTATGAAAATGTATCAATTATTTTATTGCTACACCAGTGGATTATTTTAAGGCTTTCCTAATTGTGCATTAAAAACAAAAATATAGATTTCACTTCATTTAAATTTATCTACAATGTATTCAAAATTTCTATTTACCTCTATTATTTTGTGGGATTATCTACAAAATGTGTTATTATTCAAAGGACTACTTTAGTTGTGCACTATCAGTGACAGCCAGGGAAAGTGTTGGAGGGACATTTGTTTAAATGTTGGCATTATATGAAATAAATTACTTTGAGAGATGTAAATTATTGACAGTCCCTAATCATAAGCAGACAACTGTGAACTTCGTCCGATACTCCGGGCTGTAGTGTGGCTGAGTCCGGGAAAACAGGACAGATCCTTTTTCTCTTGCTTGTCCTCTAGAAGAATGAACAAAGTGTTATGATTTTAGAAACTAAATTTGAAACTGCCTACAAGTTTCAACTTCAACAACGCAGTGCCTGTTAAGATTCATTGATGGATATGGACGATCTCTCCTGTTAGCGCGCAATTGAAACGGCACATGCAGAAGTCTACATTCACAAAGGACTGTTGGCTCACCTTGTAGATGTTGATTGCATCGCTGTGTTTGTCAACTTGCAGAACACTCAGCTGACAAAAAAACAACCGTGGCTACAGCCCCGCAAGCCCGGCTCTGGTGACGCCTTTGCTCTGATCCAACAAAATTTGCACAAGATTTTTTTTATTGGCGCTCAAACTTTATGAGGAATGGTACCCTATGAATACAAGTCAGTTGGTGTCTTGGATTTAAAATTTGCCTTTGAACTGTTTGCGTAACTTTTCAAGAGACAAACAATCGAAAAATAATGGTTCCTGTACTGCATACTGAATCCCGAATATGGGATACCAGATTTAATATACATGACCTGGCAAGTAGTGGATTATATTGGATGACAGGTTAGTGTGCATTTAGTTTCAATGCTTATTGCTTTTCCACAAAAATGATAGTGAGTAAATATACTGAAATGGCCACCATCTTGGTGGAGTGTGATGTGTAAGATGAGAAAACAGAGGTTAAGTCACAGATGTCATGATTGTAAAAAAACAGTGGCTATCTGTACATCTTTGCCATGTGCAAACCAGTACAGAAGGCATCAATAAATTGTTGGGGAGGGTCATGCCTCTTTTCCGAATCATTTTGGAGGGTCATAGAAAAATGTATTGCTGGCGAAGGGAGGGTCAGGTCTATTTTGACTAAAGATCCCAAAACTCCTCCGGTAGCCCCTTTAATTAAAAACAGGGTTTGAATAATTTTGCAAGGTACTGAATGTTTAAAAAATATTTTGTGCAGAAGGGGAAAAGAGTTTTATTTACTATTTCATGTGCATAAGGGGCCGCCAGAAAGTATGTTTCACTGGGTGACTGATGTGCCCATATGTGTTTGTTTGTGTTGTATCCAGACAATGTGTATTTGTTCATTTATGGTCCTCTTGGCAGATCCAGCCTGGAGATCCCAGAGATTAATGCAATGACCATTAATCCCACGGTGAGTAGCATACAGACAAGCAACAGCAAGTTCTCTATTGAAATAAGGCCAAGAGACAAAATCATTTTTTTCTCCTTATACCCCCCCCTTCAGGAAAACAGTCTTGTGATTGGTGGAGGGGACAATAACCTCCACATAATGGATCTGGAGAGTGGCGTCTTTAAGGTTTGATTATAAAACATTCCTCTCCTTCTGTAATGTATAATTCTTGATTATGGCTTTACTAGATTGCAAGAACTCCACAAAATTTATGAGAAGCCAAAATGTAGATGCGTCCTACAATTCAGACTTGCCAAGCCGTTTTCAGTACTTAAGCCCGGGGGAAGCATAAAGTGTACTGCCCAATTATATTTGAGGTTGGAGTCACGCAATCTAAAACCGAGTCACAGGAGTGCGATAAGACTCAAAATCGAATATGCTTAGCTCATTTCTGTTGCCTTAACTCCTGGTACAGTTGGTATGCCTGACTAGAACTCCTCCAAGTCCTGGCTGCAGCTGTACTGTGAGGCAGTGACTACTCAGAACCCGCCAAATAATGTTCAACATTTCTCTTGTTTGTTGTAGCATCTATTAAGGTATATCCTGAATCACACTGTCTTCCAATTCTCTCTTAAGCCCTCAAGCATTTATATTTAAATCCTGGTCACCTGATACAGACATGCTGGAGTTTCCAGAGAGGGCAGTGCAATTGGTGGGTTAGATGTCAGTCAGGGCTGCCTTGTCTTGTCGTGATCTGGTGACTCCTTTTGCTGGGACAAGAACCCTCCAGCCTAAAATGTTGCTATTGGTCAGAGTATGTACTGTTTGTTCTCATGTGCCAGCAAATACATTCTGTTCAGAAAGCAGTGAGAAGTAGACAAACTTGGCGAGATTGTGCATCAGAAAACACACATATTGATCTTAACACTATGAAATCTGCTGGAGAGTTTTACTGCAATAATCATTGAACATTTTAGTATGTTCACCTGAAATAAAAGGTAATACTGAATGTGTTTCTCAGTCGGTTCTCCAGGGTCACACTGACTACATCCACTGTCTGAGTGTGAGAGAGAGGGAGTCAGAGATACTCTCTGGTGGGGAGGACGGAGCTGTTAGGATATGGGGTGAGTGACCCACACATCCACCAATGTTCCTGGCACCATTAGTATCAATGCATGGCTGTGTTGCCTTCTATTCTTAGTGTTATTAATGCATTGCACTCTCTGAACTCCGCCTCCAGACTGCAGGACCGGCCAATCCGTACACTGCATTGAAGTCTATAAGTATGAGGTAAGATAGCTTTTTGTAAAATAGCAGCTTCCAATATCAGTAAAAAGGACATTGATTGATTGATTGATTTTTTGTGTCTTGGCACCAAAACGCCAATTGAGGAAAACTATACAAATTGAATAGGAACCTCATGCTTATCTGTGTTAATCTGCTGTCTTCCTCATTATAGGACTGTGCCCGCCCTCAGTACGGAAAGTGGATCAGCTGTCTGACCACAGATTCTGATTGGATGGTGAGGGGAAAAAAAGTCACCCTTGGTTTAAATGTATATTTGTCATTTAGCAGATGCATATGTATATATGTTTTCCTTACTCAAACATGTTTTGAGGGCAGAAAGATTATGATTGGTTCAGGTGAATGAATCCAATCAAAATGAAGAGGAGGTAACCTTTATTGGAGGTGCCTTTTCTAAATACGATTCTGTTAATGCCGGAGCAGTCAGACGCCCTTCTCGTTGTATAGCCTTCCCATTTAATCAAAGAATAGAACTGCCAGTGCAAGGTTTCGTTGTCGTATAAACACATGCACACTCACACACATACACAGAAACTAAGATCGCCGGAGCGAGAGAGCAAGCTACGGTAGTTAACGGAGCAAAACAGGTGACACTGAAGCCACAAAAAACTGAACTAGTTGGCACAGTTGGTAGGATTGTCTGTTTGTGACATTGTATCTCTTTTTGGGGTTGGTGAAAGAATCCTTTAATCCTTTCATAACAACCCTGTGTCGTACCCTTGGTTCCTCCCCAGCTATGATTTTTACGTTCACAATCTGTTTCTATCATGGACCGTTTATATCAGTGGTCACCAATCCTGGTCCTGGAGATCTACCATCCAGACTATTTTCACTTTAGCCCCAATTTAGCACACCTGATCCCACTAATTAGCTGGATGATGAGCTGAATGAAGCTACATTATTTGCGGTTGAAGTGAAAACTTACAGGATGGTAGCTCTCCAGGACCAGGATTGGTGACCACTGGTTTATATGGTTTCTATCTCCCGCTATTGGCTTGCTATGGCTGAACAATTAAGTCCCTCCCTCTCATTAGCTTAAGGATGTGGAAATAAAGAAATAAATATATATGGAAATAAATACAGAAATAAAAGAATATGGAAATAAATAAATATATGAATAAATACAGAAATAAATGATCACAGAAATAAATAAATAGGAAAATATATTGAATAATAAATGTATAATTTTATATTTGTATATTTTTATGTATATTTTTATGTATAAATATTTTTATTAATGCATATATTAATTTATTTTTTATTTTGGCGGACTTGGTCCTTCATACCCATGGATCACATATCCCTAATATTATAAGTGCCTTGCTTTAACAACTTAATGAGATTGAAAGCCCCCAGGTTTTGTCCACAGTGCACACCATCCTTTTCCCATAGGGTGTGCTTTCACTCTGTTAGACATTGTACAGACTTGTTCAGTTGCAACATTTCTGTTATCTGCATGGCTGTCAAGTGTTCTGCTCGAGCAGTCACCACAAACAACTCCAACTGTAATATCTTGCGTTATCTTGTTTCATCTCAGTATGCGACTTTGACGATACTTGCACATGAAATAACACAGCGTTTCATATTTGATTAATTTGCTTAAAGCTGGGATCCATAAATTGAACAATAGCAAAGTGGTCACCCTCATGTTTACGAAGCAGAGAGAATGTTTGAGGAACCCCGTCTGCTAAAAGTACTAGTTTGAACCTGTTTTTGGGTGATAAAGTGTTGGCTATACAACAACACTGTAACTAAGCTCATGAGTCTGTTCTAAGTTATCTATTTCAAGAACTACAGTTTATGGGTTCACATCATTTCTTCATATGTGAATAAACACACATTTTCTATGTCTTCCCAGCTGTGTGGAGGAGGCCCGTACCTCTCTCTGTGGCACCTCCGCTCCCTGTCACCCACCTCCATCTTCCCTCTCTCCGGATGCCAGCGACAAGCCACCTTCTACCAGGACATGGTGAGACTAGACTGGTTACTGCTTTTTTTCAGTGTGTGTGAATGTTTTAGTCCTCAAAACCCAATTCATTGATGAGCAACTAAGGTCTTTTAAAAAATATACTCTCGGTAATGTAAAAAGTTTGGGTTCCAGGTTTTCGGTTTTAGACAGAGACCTATGAACAAGTCCCCAGGCAGCTGACATAATGTATTGCGCTTTGATAATCAAAGGACTGTAAGCTAAATGTTTTTATTTTTTACTGAAGTAATTTGTTGCAAACTGCTAGCCCCTAGTAAAGCTGTTATTACACAACTGACTGTTTTGTACAAGATTAGCTGATTAGCTAGTGACGCAGGTAGTGATATAGAGGCATTGATATAGGTCCTCTTTGTGATAAGAGAAGGTCATTAAGACCACACACTTCACTGGTGCCCTGGGTTGGGTTATAGAGGCTATGTGTGGGTCAGTCTGTGGAAATAATTTGTATAGGTTTGATTCTCCATCTGCATACACTAGTTTATGCGTTCATGTTGGACCGCTTTCCCCCTGCCTGTAGATCCTGTCTGTTGGCGAGGGACAGTTTGTGTCCCACTGTCTCCTGGGTGGAGAGGTGAAGGCTCAGATCCCTTGCACCCCTCACTCCCTCAACACGCTGGCACTCAACCTCAACAGCACTGAAAACAGGGTGAGAGTCAAACATGGACTTTATGGAAAAAACTATCTGCATTACTCTTCCCTCGACTATCTGGTTCTTTCATTCCTCTTTATTCCAATATCGTCCAACTGCAGCCACAAATTGGCATTCTCGTGCTGGTGGGGGTTCCTGTTTTCGCAAACCGGAATGACCAGGAACACAGTCCATAGCGTTGTAATAATTATATTATAACATTCACGCATGAGGTTGCAAACCAATGCAACCTCACGTCATTTCGTGATATAGTCACGCAATTTTAATCTGTTGATTCGTGTACCCGGACACAATTTTCTTGTTTTTTTTGTGTCTCTGCACATTTCCTTTTCCTGTCTCTCAGCACGTTCCAAAACTAATAGTATTTCAATTGGAAGCATCATGGCGTAGCATTTCAGTAAAAGGTATTCTTAATATATTTTAAATGGACTTAGCAGCAAGGTTTCATTCAGAGTAAGGGTTTGGGTAAGGCTTATGGTTAATGTAATGATGAAAAATCGCCTGTCTACATCACACTGCAATGGAGAACAAAACATACATAAAGTTTCTGTCTGGATTTGAACTTGCAAACACGTTTGGTCGATAACACTACCAGGAACGCCCAATGGGCGTTCTTGTGTCATAACGGGTATGCCCAAGCTGCAGCTGGACCCTGCTCCTATATTCTACAGGTTATAGTTCTTTGTTCCCATGTTATTCCTTTTTTGTTTTGGTGTCCAATTACTGATTTACAATAGCAGGTTTGGGATGGTCAAAGACATATCTTGCCAAAACAGTCGAATTGTTATCACACATTATTTTTCAGTGTAGACCACAGCATCACACGGGCATTTTGCATTCTCTTGGTAATACACTGCTCAAAAATAATTAAGGGAACACAATTGTCTGTGGCCACCACCTGCAAAACCATTCCCTTTTTGGGGAAAAAAATGCAGTTTCCTTAAAATAAATGAAGGAAACACTGAATCATCACAGCATAACACAAAGTCAATTAAGCTTCAGGGATATCAATCTGTCCAGTCAGGAAGCATAAGTGATTGTGAATCAATGTCACCTGTTTTGGTTTCAAATGAAAGTGACAACAGGTGCACTGGAGAGGCAACACCGGCAGACAACCCCCAAAAAAGGAATGGTTTTGCAGGTGGTGGCCACAGACAATTGCTCTCTCCTTATCCTTCCTGGCTGATTCTTATTTAGTTTTGCATTTTGCTAGTGTGCTTGTCACTACTGGTAGCAGGAGGCAGTACCTGCAGCCGCAGCTCATTCAGGTTGCACAGGTAGTCCAGCTCCTCCTGGATGGCACATCCATATGTGCAGTCATTAGCAAGGTTTGCTGTCCAGTCTCGAGCATGGAGGACATACCAGGAGATGGGCTGTTACAGGAGCATCTGCTCCTTTGTGCGACAAGAAACAGGAGGAGCACTGCCATAGCCCTACAAAATGACCTCCAGTGGGCTACTGCTGCGAATGTTTCTGACCAAACTGTAACAAACTGAAACAGACGGTGGCATCTCTAGTGGGACCTGTGCTCACAGCCCAGCACCATGCTCCTTGATTGGCATTTGCCTGAGAACACCAGAATTGCCCACCATTGGTGTCTCGTTCTCTTCACAGATTAGCGCAGGTTCACACTGAGCACGTGACAATCTAAAAGCAGTTTAGATTGGACAATTGTCATTCAATCAAGCAATGTACCGTTTTTTCCTAGTACAGCTCTGATCTGGGTAAAAAGGCAACTTTGTTGTGCCACATTTTTCTCTGCACATGAATTCACAGATGTTCGTTAATGTCAGTAGCAATATTTGTTTTGACAGCAGCAGTTAGATTTTTTTATGTTTGACATGAAAGTGATAGTTGTATTAATGAGGATAAAGTGCACACCACTTGAATCCCTGGAATTGAAACAGGAAATATTTGGAGCCTCCAGTGTAAAGAACCTTTAATATCTTATGCAGTGGTCCTCAAACCCTTCCATAGAGGGCCTAGTGTATGCAGGTTTTCACTTTTACCTTGTACAAGCCTGATGGAGTAGCTCACTAATTGGTTAGTATCTCCCCTCACCTGGCAGTCTAGGTCCTAATTATGCTCTAATTGAAGGGAAAGACCAAAAACCAGCATACACTAGGCCCTCCATGGAAGGGTTTGAGGACCACTGATCTTATGCAGCTTAGGCTGTGCTTTTGTGTTATTAAAGCACTGCATAGTTTAGGGATTCATAATCCCATATACAATGCATCCGGAAAGTGTTCACAGCACAAATGGATTAAATTCATTATTTTCATCAACATTCTACAAACAGTACCCCATAGTGACAATGTGTTTGAAATCTTAGCAAATAAAAAATAAATAAATGGCACATGTACATAAGTATTCACAGTCTCTGCTCAATACTATGTTGAAGCACCTTTGGCAGCAATTACAGCCTCGCGTCTTTTTGACTATGATGCTACAAGCTTGGCACACCTATTTTTGGGCAGTTTCCCCCATTCTTCTTCACAGGACCTCTCAAGCTCCTTCAGGTTGGATGGGGAGTGTCAGTGCACAGCCATTTTCAGCTCTCTCCAGAGATGTTCAAGTCTGGGCTCTGGCTGGGTTACTCCAGGACATTTACAGAGTTGTCCTGTAGCCACTCCTTCATAATTTTAACTGTGTACTTAGGGTCATTGTCCTGTTGGAAGATGAACCTTCGCCCCAGTCTGAGGTCCAGAGCACTATGGAGCAGGTTTTCAGAAAGGATGTCTCTGTACATTGCTGCATTAATCTTTCCCTCAATTGTGACTAGTCTCAGTTCCTGCCACTGAAAAACATGCCCACAGCATGATACTGCCACCACCATGCTTCACTGTAGGGATGGTATTGGCCAAGTGATGAGCAGTGCCTGGTTTCCTCCAGGCTTGGCATTCAGGCGGCCATAGAGTTCAATCTTTTCAATCTTTGTTAGAATTTTGTTTCTCATGGTCTGAGAGTCCTTCAGTTGCCTTTTGGCACAAAAGGTGGGCTTTCATCTGCCTTTTACTGAAGAGAGGCTTCCGTCTGAACAGTACCATACAGGCCTGATTTGGTGGAGTGCTGCAGAGATGGTTGTTCTTCTGGAAGATTTTCCTCTCCACAGAGAAACGCTGGAGCGCTGTCAGAGTGACCATCAGGTTCTTGGTCACCGCCAGGGTTCAAAATTAGCACTGGAGTACAGGAGGCTGGTAGCCAAAAAAATATTAGTAATCTATTGAGTGGCTGGTAAAATCTGAACATTCACTAGCCGTTTGGCTGGTGAATAAAAAGTTAATTTTGAACCCTGACCAAGGCTTTTCTGTTTGTCCGGGCGGCCAGCTCTAGGAAGAGTCCTGGTGGTTCCAAACTTCTTCCATTTATGGATGATGGAGGCCACTGGGCTCATTGGGACCTTCAATGCTGCAGATATTTTTTTCTGTACCCTGCCCCAGATCTGAGCCTTCATACAATCCTGTCTTGGAGGTCTACCTACAAATCCATTGCTTTCTTTGTGCTCTGACATGCACTGTTAACTGTGGGACCTTATATAGACAGGTGTGTGCCTTTCCAAATCATGTCCAATCAACTGAAATTACAACAGGTGGACTCCAATCAGGTTGTGGAAACATCTCCTGGATGTTCAGTGGTAACAGAATGCACCTGAGTTCAATTTTAAGTGTAATGGCAAAGGCTGTGAATACTTGTTTTTTTGTAATTTTTTATAAATTTGCTAAGATTTCAAACACACTACTTTCACATTGTCATTATGGGGTATTGTTTGTAGAATTTTAAGGGAAATAATGAATTAAATCAAGTCAGCAGCATAGCGCCCTGTAGTCCACTGTTGGTGTGCTTATAAAGCTAAGCAGGGTCGGGCCTGGTAAGTCCCTGGATGGGAGACCAATGCTGCTGGAAGTTGTGTTGGAGAGCCAGTAGGGGGCACTCTTCCCTCTGGTCTAAAGATAATTCCCAATGGGGACAACTGCCCTGCTATGGGAGCCTGACTCTCTTTGGTCATTAGAAATCATCCGGCACTTATCGGAAGAGTAAGGGTGTTAACCCGGTGTCATGGCCATATTCCCAACCAGGCCTCACTTCAATCATGACCACCTAATAATCCCCCTCCTTCCTAATTAGCCTAACTAACTACTCACCTCTCCACCTTATAGCTGATGTGTGGTGAGCATTCTGTCGCAAAATGGCTGCAGTGCATCACACAAGTGGGTGTTACACATTGGTGGTGGATGAGGTGGCCTTTCGCCCTCACTGTGTAAAGCGCTTTGGTTTATTGAAAAGCGCTATATAAGTTGAATTAATTATTTAGTGTATGTCACCAGTCTATGTTGTCTTTGTTTCCAGGTGCTGACCGTAGGTGGCAGCAGTCACCAGATCGACGTTTTTGCCAACCTGTCCTACAGATCCTTCTCCCTGGCTTTCTGAGAACATAGAGCTATCCAGATTTACATTCACAATGTGGTGTTTTATTCAATGTGCTGCATATAGCTATTATGTAAATAAATATATGCCCCTCTTTGTCTATTAGTTGTGATACCTGTGAAGAAAATCTGTTTAGCAGAATGAGTAAAACCTTGGATTTATCCTGATATTTTGTATGCAAATAAAATATTTTTTTTATCGTCATTCTTTTGCTTCAGTGTTGATGAGTAGTTAACCGGCCTCACATTTGATAAATATACTGTTTATTCCTGTTCATGTTTTAATAACCAACATACTAAAATAAAAACCCACTATGTATGTAATGTATGTAATGTATGTATTGTTCAGAAAAGATAAAGCCCGTTAAGGAACATAGAGGGAGGAGTGAATCAGAGAAGCACATGATTTATATGCGGGTGACTCAACATCACCCAGGTGTGGCCAGAAGACGCCGGGCCGTCGACCAGTCCTTCTAGGCGCCGAACTTTCCTGAGTCACTCCCCCCGGAGCAAGACGAGTGGACGATCCTTTTCCTTTCGATTGACCAAGTGCGCAAGTCAGCGCTTTTATGATCGCTTCTATTGGTCGTTATGCAGCACGAAGAAGGTTTTCCAATACGCACATAAAGGTGGATTTTTGTGTGTTTCGAAATATGTAGTAGACTTATTTAATGTGAATTTCAGTCGTAAAGTAACTTTCCACTCCGTCAGTGGAGGAGTGGATCTGGTTCAAATCCTGGAAGATCCCGGATATCATTGCAAATCTAATATGAACCCATCATTTGGCTCCACTGCAGGTACTATCCGCGGGTAAAACGCATATTCCTGTTTAAACTAACATAGTAGTATGTGTTTTCTATGTTTGATTTTGAGCGTAGTTGTGGGTAAGACAATTTTTCAACAGTGTTCGTGCACCTAGCTAGTTTGTTTTCCCCCAGATAGCTGACTGCCGTGTCCTAGTTTTAGGCTGGGCTAGGGAAGGATTGAGACTAAGTTTTTGCCGTAATGCTTACAGTATATTACTACTCACAAGAAAGATGGACAGGATCTGTGGAGTTTTCTTGTAATACTGTGCAACCAGTGATTTAGGATTACATTTGGACTACACACCCACCCTTTCCTGTTTTCAGGGAACAAAACTTTCCCAGCTAGTTCTCATTTTCTTCTGCTCTACTTTAAATCGACAACGCCAGACGAGATTATTTATTTATCTCTGGAAAATACATTTAGTTTAAACCCAGACCCTACCGTCACAACAGTTGTTTTCTTCCAGTTCATGTCACCTTTATCCACATCCAGGCTGGTGGTTTTTAAGGGCTGGGCGTGGTACATAGGCTTTTTAAAGAGTGTGTTGGAAGGGGAATGTATGGGCAAAGGCATTTGGCGAAAGTAATTTATAGACACAAAATTGGCCTTGGTTACTGGGATGTTGCGGAATGCATCAGGGATACAGTCAGAGATTTAATCACAAACACAGAGTGAAGGTGAAGAGTGTCTCTGTCTTATAGTTTTTATTGTGCTATAAACATATTAACTCTTTCCTTCCAATTTCAGGCTAGGTTCCAAACAAGGGAACTGAGCAGACTGAAGCAAGCCATACTGTGACTACACCCACCATTTCTCCTCATGAAATCAAAAGGAAGGAAGTGAAACCAAGCAATTTAGACAGAATCAGTTCATTGGAGGAAACCATTGCATGAACTTTTGATTTAAAAAAGGAAGCACCTTATCCTCATTCTGAGTTGGTTTCTACTGGTCCACCGCTTGAGTCCAGATAGCTAATTTCTTGTAAGAGGTGTGTGAACTAGACAGATGACATTGAGATGACATCAAGGGTGAGACTGAGGGACAAGCAGGACCGGTTAATGAGAGAAGCATTCTGGACCACAGTAAATCCATACAGCCATAGGCTACCCACTGTAATATTGAAATATTAGCTAATGCTAAGAGAAACATAATTCCTATTTTGGAAACCTAGACCAATAACTATGAGCTCTTTCAGTTGCTTATGGAGAAAGTGAGTGCCATTTCTACACCGCAAACGGATGCAGATAAACTCTTTGGTCCAGTTTAGAGATTCATAGACCAAGTGTCTGAACTCTTCCATAGTGGAAAACAGCCCAACTTTACGGATGTGAACTCATTCATGCACTGGATTGGTGGAAAGAGAACTAGAGCTGCAACCTGTGCTGAGTTGGAATGTGGTGCTGAAATGACCTGGGAATCCCCTACTGGAGCAAGTGGGATGAACCAGAACTGAGGTAGAACCGACTGAGGACTTGACCCAACTAACAAACTGCGGAAACGTCAGATGTGACCGGCAAATATTCAACAGTATTGAGTGGGACTTCTGGATTGAACTGGAACTAAACTGGAACATTGCCTGGAAGTTAGATTGCCATGTCTTTTGGGATGTTTTCTGAAAAAGAAATCTTTAATTCTGAACTAGTTGCATTTTGACGTTTATCTTAGATTTGGAAAGATTGAAATCTGTTCCTGTGGAAAAGTGTTTATTGGGAGAGGATTACTGAATCAACAGTTATTGCACTGCAGAAATGGCGGGACCAGGGAAGGATTACAATCATCTCTTCAAACTGCTCATCATTGGAGACTCCAGTCAGTCCCTTTTCACATTTTTGTTTTTAGTAAAGTACCTGTATTATTTTCTGATTGAGATCCCACTTACTGTAGGAGTCTCAATTTCGTATGGCTTCTGTCTCATGCTCAAAATCCATTGGAGGAGGTCAGAGGGGAAGTACCACAGGCTTGCTCATGCAATTTTTATTGAGACAAATATCAGCGTATCTGCTTGTTATTGGGTTATTATGACAAAAGCTTTACACGCTCACCAGGCTTACAGCTCTGATGACTGACTGATGAAAGAGATTTGGCAGACATTGACAAAAAAGATTGATTGACTTTGAGACATTTTCCCCTAGATTTAATTACTAACCTCGTTGCATGTAGAAGCTACTAGTCATTGGCCAAGACAAAGACAGAAAATGTGTATTCTGTGTACTTCAACAGAGAACAGAATAAGGCCCAGTTGCTGTATTGGGATATAGAATACTTATGCTGTATTATCCAGAGCGACATGCAGTAAGTTCACAGACATCCTCTGGAGCAATTTAGGTTAAAGTGCCTTGTTCAAGGACAATTACATTTGTCCCACTCGGAAATCAATCTGACTAGAAGTCTGACTCTGTATCCAATGATCCATCTGACACCCAGATAAAGATATTTTTCAGAGAGAATAATTTAGTCTCAGACCCTATCTTAACTTCTCACCCCTGTCTGACCTTTTTGTTCTAGATGTTGGGAAAAGCAGTTTACTACTACGATTTGCGGATAACTCCTTCTCTGGTGAGAAAATTACACTTGGGAACACTTTTAGGATTAGGCATTATCAGTTTGGTTTACGTTTAAAAGTTACTAAGGCAAGGTCATAGAGGAATTCCAAAGAAGTATCAAAGCGACAAACATTTTGTGTGTGAAGGAGATCCAGGTGTATGTTTACTGTACATGTGTGGACCCCCACTCCCCACAGATAAGATGACACCACTATGGAAAATTAGATTTTTGCTTCAAGGAAAATGTAGAATTGGGCATAGTGTGAGAATTGGGATAACTATTAGATTGAGGCATTACTGGATATGTGTTAGGGCTAGGTTGGGATAGACTTAGGTTATTGAGGTCATGTTTAGGGCTAGGGAATATGAATTAGGCCTTAGGTTTATGTGTGCATGCTATTAACCTCTGTCTCTGCTGTGGCTTGCAGGCAGCTACATCACTACAATCGGAGTAGACTTTAAGATCCGGACTGTGGACATTGATGGGGAGCGAGTAAAACTGCAGATCTGGGACACGGCGGGTCAGGAGCGCTTCAGGACTATCACCTCAACGTAATTTATCGTATATAATTAATCAGCATGCATAGAATCTGCTATATATCAATGAATCAGTGACATTTTAGGATTGATTTCATCAGATTTATGAATGGACAGTCAACTATAACTATGCCTGAAAATAGTGATTAATTGGTATGTATTTTTTTAATTTTTTCTTTTCCATTGCTCTCCCTTGTTCTGGCACGTGTTCTCCTCTATTATGGCTTTTCCCCACCAGGTATTATAGAAACACTCACGGAGTTATTATTGTCTATGACGTTACCAATGCGGAGTCATTTGTGAACGTAAAGCGGTGGCTCAATGAGATTACTCAGAACTGTGACAACGTCTGTAAGATCCTAGGTGAGTTTGGCCTGGGGCTGCTGAGTGAGAGAGGCAGGGAGAAAAAAGTGTTTTGGTATTGAGGAATGTTCACCGGGCTATGATGTCATAACTTCTGTTAAAATCCAGTGAAGTGCTTGGCCTGATTGTGAGCTGATAAAAATTGCACGTGTGTGAGTTATGAGAAATTTGAGGAACAATGAACTGGTTTCAGGTTAAATGTGTTCGTTCCTGTTCTGCCTTAAGGGAACTCATAGGAACGTTTTGATTGAGATATGAAGAGGAATGTACTTGCAGTTCATGTCTGATTGAGAAGAGATGGCACACTCCACTGACAAATCTCCAGCATTGATGCCTACTACTGTTGATCTCTCCCTTTCTCAGTGGGGAACAAAAATGACGACCCTTCCAAAAAGCAGGTTGAATCCTGTGATGCAGTTCGTTTCGGGGAGTCTGTGGGAGTCCGGGTGTTTGAGACGAGCGCCAAAGAAAATGTCAACGTGGAAGAGGTTAGTCTGGCAGCCATATTCAAAACCTATTATGTCTTCCTAGTATTAATAACATAAAATGGATTTAAAAAGAAATTACTCAGCTAGATAAATGTAAAACTAAAGTATTTGGGAAAGTGGGACTTGTGACCTGATCTATAACAACATTTCCTATCATTGTTCTATGAAGCCTTTGCCTTTTATATGAACCATATACCATATTCAGTGACTTCAGAATAGATGTTTTCCAGAGCATTCTGACTATAGATCCTGAAGCTTCAGTGCATGTGTTTATCCACTACACAGAGAACAGGCTGCAATAAGGTGTTGTGCTTTTTTAAAATACATTTAGAAGTCATGTCTCTTCAATAAGATCACAATGGAAGGATTTTGGTAGCAGCATAGCTCACATTTTCCCATTGATGATATTCCCTTGAATCTAAGCACGCTTGTGCCTGGATGGTAAATCTGATGCTAATGGAAGTTGTATTAGAGAACCAGAATCCCAGTGCCCCAGGGCAGTGATGGGGACATCTGCCCTGCCTAGGGTTCTGTCTTTCGCTTGGAAGTTAAACTGGTATCCAGACTCTCTGTGGTCAAAGATCACAAGGCACTTATTATAAGAGTAGGGGTGTTAACCCGGATGTCCTGGGCATCTGACCGTCATAAAAATGTAATCATCCTTAGTTTCCAATTGGCTCAATCATCCCTGGTAACTACAGTCATGGTCAAAAGTTTTGGTCTCAACAAAGTTTGCTGCTTCAGTGTTTTTAGATATCCTTGACAGATGTTACTATGAAGTATACCGGTAATTACAAGCATTACAGTGTCAAAGGCTTTTATTGACAATGACAATAATGACAAGAGTCAATGTTTGCAGTGTTGACACTTCTTTTTTAAGACCTCTGCCCTGGCATGCTTTCAATTAACTACTGGGCCACATACTGACTGATGGCAGGCCATTCTTGCATAATCAATGCTTGGTGTTTGTCAGAATTTGTGGGTTTTTGTTTGTCCACCCGCCTCTTGAGGATCGACCACAAGTTCTCAATGGGATTAACGTATGGGGAGTTTCCTGGCCATGGACCCAAAATGTTGATGTTTTGTTCACTGAGCCACTTAGATATCACTTTTGCCTTATGGCAAGGTGCTCCATCATGCTGGAAAAGGCATTGGTCATCACCAAACTGTTCTTAGATGGTTGGGAGAAGTTGCTGTCTGAGGATGTGTTGGTACCATTCTTTATTCATGGCTGTGTTCTTAGGCAAAATTGTGAGTGAGCTCACTCACTTGGCTGAGAAGAAACCCCACACATGAATGGTCTCAGGATGCTTTACTTTTGGCATGACACAGGACTGATGGTAGCGCTCACCTTGTCTTCTCTGGAAAAGTTGTTTTCTGGATGACCCAAACAATCAAAAAGGAGAGTCATCAGAGAAAATGACTTTACCTCAGTCCTCAGCAGTCCAATCCCTGTACCTTTTGCAGAATATCAGTCTGTCCTTGATGTTTTTCCTGGAGAGAAGTGGCTTCTTTGCTGCCCTTCATGACACCAGGCCATCCTCAAATTTTTTTTGCCTCATTGTGTGTGCAAATGCACTCACACCTGCCTGGTGCCATTCCTGAGCAAGCTCTGCACTAATGGTGCCCCGATCCCGCAGCTGAGACGGTTCTGACGCTCACTGGACTTTCTTGGGCACCCTGACACCTTCTTCACAACAATTGAACCTATCTCTTTGAAGGTCTTGATGATCAGATAAATGGTTGCCTGTGAAGCCCTTTTATTGTTCAAAGCAATGATGATGGCACGTGTTTCCTTGCAGGTAAACATGGTTAAGAGGAAGAACAATAATTTCAAGCACCGCCCTCCTTTTGAAGTTTCCAGTTTGTTATTTTAACTCAGTCAGCATGACAGAGTGATCTCCAGCCTTGTCCTCACCAACACTCACCTGTGTGAGAGACAATCACTGACATGATGGTAGCTGGTCCTTTTTTGGCAGGGCTGAAATGCAGTGGAAATTGTTTTTTTGTTCATTTTCATGGCAAAGAGAAACTTTGCATTTAGTCCCTTATTGCCTTGATCACTCTTTCATGACATTCTCAGACAACATGTCTGGCAAAGTTAGGGTAAATAATTGATTCAATAGCAAAACCAAATGCAATAGCGTAGTTTTATCTTTACTGTGAGATGAAGAGTCAAACCAGATTAGACAAAGAATAATATACCCTTAACAGCCATAAACTCAACTGCAGCGGCACTTTTCAACATACAAAGGTACATTATATGGCCAAAACATGTGGACATCCCTACTAATTATTGAGTTCAGGTGTTTCAGCCACACCCATTGCTCACAGGTGAATAAAATCCTGCACAGAGCTATGACATCTCCATAGACCAACATTTGCTATATACAATGGGACATACTGAAGAGGTCAGTGACTTTAAAAAATACATTTAGACAATTGGTTGCTTCCAACTTTGTGTCAACACTTTGGTTAAGTCCCTATGTTCCAGACTGTGCCCCTGTGCACAATGCAGGGTCTATGGTTTGATGAGTTTTTGATATGGAGGAGCTCTAGTAGCCTGCACACAGCCCTGACTTAAACCCCATTGAACACATTTGGTGTGAGTAGGAACTGCGTTTGTGAATCAGGCCTTCTTGTTCAACATCAAATGCTTTACAAATGCTCTTTAGGCTGAATGGGTACAGATTTCCAGACGCACTTCAAAATCCAGTGGAAAGAATTCCCAGAAGACTGGCAGCGGTTATAGCTGAAAAAGGGGAACCACACCTATAATACTGCCAATGGTTTTGGAGTGAGGTGTCCAACAAGCTCATATTGGTGTGAAGGTTAGCTATCCACATACCTTTGGCCATATAGTGTAAGGCTATGAGGGTAATTTAGCTCATTCAAAAGTGACTTCCATATAGTGCATTAATCTTCATATACCATGGTGGGAATACCACAACTCAGTAGGAAAGCTAAAATAAACATTTTACTCTTAATGCTATAACAGATGCATCCTTCTTTCAGATGTTTATGGCATTCACACACATGGTCCTCCGGGCAAAGAAGCAGAGTCAGAACCCTAACAGACACAACGAACCAGGGGGACACACAGACAAGATCAACCTGCAAAAACACAGAGACGGCAAGAAGAAAGGAAAGAAATGTTGCTGAGGGAAAATGAGATTTGCTGGGAAAATTACCAGAATATTGATATGGAAGGCAGAATGTTACATATTCACACTGAGATGAGATTCTAAGTCCATGAGGACAAATAACCACTGTTATGTGCCGATGTTTTTTATCCTAGAAGTTGTTTTTATGAATGTGTATTAATGTAATTTTATCATTAAAAGGGAAAATGCATCCCCAGAGTCAAACTCATTAAAATCTCTAATCTAGGAAATACACTAACAGACTTCAAAATAACAAAAGTGATCACATATTTCCAATTAAAAAGAGTATATATGTAGAAAAACAATAACATGTCAAAATAAACTGAGAGCAATAAAGTAAATCTGTGTGCTGTATGTTTCACGCAATGTGCCATTACTAACTATCTGAATGTAAACAATTACGAATCTGAAACCTAATACCACAAATAAAAAATAACCCAGTTACTAAATGGAGAAGATTTCTAATGATGTTATCCAATGAAGCTTTAATTTCCAGTATATGTGGTCAGTGGTTAGGGAGGCAGACTTGTAGTCGGAAGGTTGCCAGTTTTATTGCCGACTCTGTCAAATTTAGTTGTCT
>JACXGM010008269.1:0-29206 GCA_016801145.1 Umbra pygmaea
CGCTCGAAGCACTTCATGATGATTGAGGTTAGTGCTACTGGGCGGTAGTCATTTAGGCAGGTGATGTAAGGTTTTTTTGGAACCGGGATAATGGTGGCCTGCTTGAAGCAGGAGGGGACTGCAGACTGTGTTAGGGAGAGGTTGAATATGGAGGTGAATACCCCCGCAAGCTGGTCGGCGCATCCTCTTAGAACACGGCTTGGAATACCATCTGGCCCTGGAGACTTCCGCGGGTTCATTCTTTTGAAAGCTCTCCTTACGTCAGCCACATCCAGGGTTAGGGTGCAGTCGTCTTAATTACAACACACAAAAGAACACAACAATCAAACAACTATAATACTGTTTTATAGTAATTTACTCATTACTTTCATTTAAATATTAAAATCACCTAATGAGATGGGTGGGCACAATGTCGTTGCACGCAATGGTGTACACGCACACATAAGCATGTTTACAACACAAAAGAACTCGACAATCAAACAACTAGAAAGGTCATACTTTGATCTAACGTGAAGTGCCTCATTGTTATGGACTCAACAGACCCATGGCTACAACATAGATATATGAAATCCAACATCCAAAAATGTAAGAATGTATGTATATTTTGTTGTTTTTAATGTGTAAAAGCATGTAAACCAGCGGTGCCCACACTTTTTTTGCATGATGATCTACTTTTAAAATGTTCAACTCTATGAGATCTACCAACTTAAAAATTTGGGAATTTACAATTCCCCATCAAAAGGCATGGCCAACAATACAGTTAGTTATAGGACTGCCTGTTAGCCAAGAATATTTCTCATACCAGACCATGCTGCCTTTTGAATTTATCTGGCGACCTCGAACATTCATGGTAAATGTAATTTTTGGAGTTTGGTCTTCCAGCAGTTTTGATCCTTACCTTCTCTGCATAATCCAAATTCTGGAATTGCTGCAACAACAAATAATCCAAAAGTGGTTCTTTTCCATCCCACTCTCTGTGCCCAATGCCATGCCTCTCTGCCTTGCCACTATTGTCCTGACCGAAATCCATATTAGCCATTGCCTTAAACCTGCCGAACTGCACTAGCTAAAACTAGCTAGCTACTGAAAAAACAAGGAAAACGTAATGTTGAAAAATCACAAGGTAGTTCACAATGTGCACACTAGCTAGCTAAATCTCAATAAAAATATAAAATAATAAAATGCTTTCCACAATCTGAGGTTATAATTCTCTTATGCTAAACACATTTGATATTCGCTTTACCATCAGGTTATTGTACTAACGTACAACTTGATGGAGTATTGAAGATGCCATTTGGAACAAATCATTGGACAAACGAGATGTCAATATTGTATTGTGCTTGTTGATTGGAAAGGGCGAGGGTTCCTCCAAGGCATGTTATGACATGTGTCTTGGCCAATTAGAAACTCGCATGAAAAAGGTATGAAAAAATAGAAGTGAATTGAATTGATATTAAGAAGTTCCGCCCTGGAGGTAAAAGAGCCATTTACCTCCTCTCTCCTCTTCCAGTAGTCTACAGTACATTATTTTCCAAACGCTTCACCCAACTGTCTGCAGATGATTTTACTTTATAATCAAATAGAAATTCACAAACAACCTAAGTAATTAGAAAATACATCCATTCTAAAATTCAAAAATAAATCTAAGTTCAACTATTCAATTGTTCCACAAAGAAAATGTAACAGATAATAATATTTACTTGTAAATTCAATCCCAAACGTCATTTCATTACTTATTTTGTTAGTGAAATATATCCAACATGTAGGCTACAATTACATGAGTAAACGTGTCAACATTTGCCCTATTGTGATTTTAAAACTTCAGGTTTATGGTTGTATTGTAAACAATAAATATGTTTTTGTAGATCTTCCCATCAACACAGGACAAAGTTAAATTGAGTATGTGTGAAACAAATTGAGGGGTCTTGAACAGGGTCTGAAAATTTGATTACATGCTTAGAGCTTTCCGTAGGCTAAATGTATGCAGATCAAATGTTCAAATGTACTACAAAGCATACAGTATGTGTTATTTGATAGTATTTCTTTGTAAATTCAATCATGAATATTATTGAATTACTTATTTTGCTACAACAGGAATATAGCCTAGGCTAAAAGTTGAATTATGAGAAGCAGAGTGTTAGAAGTGTAGTTGTAAAATAATCAGCGACAATTCTAAAACACATGACTGTGACTTTATTTATGCAAAGACTAAAGTTAAACATATTTTAGGACATGATACAAATTATTTAGTTAATTCTCAGCCAGGGCTAAAGATAATTTGTCTGAGGTTATTGGCCATTCAGCCATTGACAGCATTCATTCAGTGAGAGGTGCTTAGCTCCTGGGTACCAGATAATTGGCTGGGTACCAACATTAGGAGGCATCATTTTGGCGTTTTTTGTAGGAATTAGGGGTAAAAAACATGGAAATCATCTACAAATACCTGGACAATGGAATAATGTAAAATACACATATTTAGGAAAAGTCAAGGAAGGAGGTGGGTGTAGCTTTCAAAATTACAGATTTATTTTAATTACAACCTCAAATGCCAGACAGCGTCAGCATTTGGCGGTTCTAGTGTTAACCAGAAACTGCGCTTTTAGCAGGGCAACTTTGACTGAAATAACCACTCGTTACAACCGAGGTATGCAGCAAAGCATTTGTGAAGCCACAACACGCACAACCTTGAGGCGGATGGGCTACAACAGCAGAAGACCCTACCGGGTACCACTCATCTCCACTACAAAAAGGAAAAAGCGACTACAATTTGCAAGAGCACACCAAAATTGGACAGTTGAAGACTGGAAAAATGTTGCCTGGTCTGATGAGTCTCAATTTCTGTTGTGACATTCAGATGGTAGAGTCAGAATTTGGCGTAAACAGAATGAGAACATGGATCCATCATGCCTTGTTACCACTGTGCAGGCTGGTGGTGGTGGTGTACTGGTTTGGGAGATGTTTTCTTGGCACACTTTAGGCCCCTTAGTGCCAATTGGGCATCATTTAAATGCCACGGCCTACCTGAGCATTGTTTCTGACCATGTCCTTCCCTTTATGGCCACCATGTACCTATCCTCTGACGGCTACTTCCAGCAGGATAATGCACCATGTCACAAAGCTCGAATCATTTCAAATTGGTTTCTTGAACATGACAATGAGTTCACTGTACTAAAATGGCCCCCACAGTCACCAGATCTAAACCCAATAGAGCATCTTTGGGATGTGGTGGAACGGGAGCTTCATGCCCTGGATGTGCATCCCAAAAAATCTCCAAGTGCAAGATGCTATCCTATCAATATGGGCCAACATTTCTAAAGAATGCTTTCAGCATCAATGCCACATAGAATTAAGGCAGTTCTGAAGGCGAAAAGGGGTCAAACACAGTATTAGTATGGTGTTCCTATTAATCCTTTAGTTGAGTGTATATATCTATTATATTTATATATTGTAAAATCAAACACAAGTTGTTCACAGTACAGCTCACGTAGCACGGCGTTCGTGGTTCAACTGGTCGAGTCTGTTTTCCAATATGGCAACTGCCTGTATACACGAATGGTACCGTCTTTAATAAACTGTCTCATCATGAAATGTCCAATAAGAAGTTATAGTAAGTTGGGGGACCAATTTACATCACTCTATACTAGTCATCCTATCTGGAAAACAGCTTTATTTAATAAAAAATAAGTTTTCTGAAATGCATTAAGGCCATGGTTCATAAAATGGATTGGTTTATATTCTTGGAATCTTATTAGATGAATTCTAGAACAATTCATTTGAAGTAAGCTATAGTTCTATCAATAACATCCTAAAGAAACGTTTGTGTTTTAAAATCTTCAAATATAATAATGAACATTTAAGCCTATACAGTGTGAATTTTTTAAATCGTTATACACTGAACAAAAATATAAACGCAACAACTTTGTTTTGCCCACATTTATCATGAGTTGCACTCAAAGATCGAAGATTGTACACACAAGGCCTATTCCTCTCAAATATTGTTCACAAATCTAAATCTGTGTTAGTGAGCACTTTTCCTTTGCAACGATAATCCATCCACCTACCAGGTGTGGCTTTTCAAGATGCTGATTAGACAGCATGATTATTGCACAATCCAAATGTGCAGTTTCATCACACAGTACAATGCCACAGATGTTGCAAGTTACAAGGGGGACTCCCACGCAGTGATTTAAAGCCACAAAAAGTGGAATCAGCACTACGGCCAGCTCCACATCCTAATGAATTGTTTGTGATTCCTTAGAATGTAGAGCTGACCGTGGTCCTGAATCCACCTTTTGTTCCTTTAAATCACTGTCTGTTTTCCCCCTTTTTATTTGTGAAATAGCGTTTACTTACCTAATTATCGGTTACCCATTTAATATTTAGTTCCCAGCATTTTTTATCTGTGGCCACTGCATTAGGTTCACCTGATAATAAACTTTTCTACCCACTTTCCTGCCTTAATTCTTTGTGGCATATATTATGGTTTGTGTTTTTAAGAGCAATAGGGCTGCTAGTCAAGAATGTAATGTTGCCGCGGTCTGAGCTTGTTTCATTGTATGCTGCCACTTCATTAGGTACATCTGTTCAACTGATAACACAAATATCTAATCAGCCAAATACATGGCAGCAAGTCAATGCATGTAGACATGGTCAAGACGATCTGGTGAAGTTCAAACCAAGCATCAGAATGTGTAAGAAATGTGATTTATTTCATGGGTGCAGATGGTTCAGTGGTTAGGGAAGCAGACTTGTAGTCAGAAGGTTGCCAGTTCGACTCCCAACATTGTTGTCGAATGTGTCCTTGGGCAAGGCACTTTACCCTAATTGCTCCCAGGTTGTTGCTGTAAATAAGAGTCAATTTTTTAAATAATTTTTTTTATTAAATGTATGTGCCTTGTGTTGTTGTAGCCCATCTGCTTCAATGTTCAATGTGTTGTGCATTCAGAGATGCTCTTCCGCATACAGTATCTTAGATGTAATGAGTGGTGTTTTGAGTTACTGTTGCCTTTTACGGGTGCGGCCTTCCTAATTTGCAACTTTGTCCAAAGACTTGTTTAGTTGCAAATTGGTGAAGAAAATAGTTGAGCAAACGACTTCTGTCTGGGTATTGGTATTCAATTCAAACTCAAATCAAACTCATTTGTTGAGTGTCACGTTTGACTGTGTGTGAGAATCATTGCTAAGTCAAACGAATAGTCCAAACAGTGAAGAGATCATCCCAGAGACACAGTTGGAAGCATAGTTTGCAAGTTCAAAGTTAAGGGAATGGTGGTTACGCTACTTGGACAGGGCAGAAAAAGGATGCCATTAACTGCTGCAACCAGATTTCTGAGACAGCAGGTTGAGAAAAGCGCTTGAGTGACTGCTCCAAGCGCAATCAAATAGCAGTTTTTTTGAAAATGTAGACCTCTAGTTTTTATTTCCAAATTTGAGGGCCTCCAGAGACTTCCTGATTAGTTCCAAGATGTTAGCCTACAAGATATGTTAGCTTGCATAGCGAGTTCTATGTAGCTTACATTATAGTGCAATACTAATTTGCAACTTTTACATATTACTTTATTCAAACAGATATCACATTTTGAAGAGAAGCTCACCAAAAATCTGTTTGAAAGTTATTACCTGCATTCTAATTCAATAACCGAACATGTGTGTGTGCATATAGACTACGTGTTCCAGGACTGTCATACATTGTTGTTACGTTAGGTGCTCAAAAGGCATTCAAAACGTACTTTTAGAAGTCACTATATGACGTCTGTAAGCTGGTCACTGCTAAAAAAAAACTGTACTTGAGTTCTAGTTTCCTTAGAAGGCATATGGATAAAGAAGCACTGCGGGCTAGGGCACCTCACTGTAAAAGAGTTGCAATGACGGAGATAACCGATTGAAACCTGGTACGACCCTGTGCAGATATTCTTATAATCACCGCTAATTACAGTGCCTTGCGAAAGTATTCGGCCCCCTTGAACATTTCAAACTTTTGCCACATTTCAGGCTTCAAACATAAAGATATAAAACTGTAATTTTTTGTGAAGAGGCAACAACAAGTGGGACACAATCATGAAGTGAAACAAAATTTATTGGATATTTCAAACTTTTTTAATAAAGTCCCTTTCAGAAGTTCAGTGAGGATCTCTGAATGATCCAATGTTGACCTAAATGACTAATGCTGATTAGGGTTGGGCCGATAGATGATACCATCGTCCATCGGCGATGGCTGACAGACATCTCGATGTAGAGGTGGCATTGTGATTTAATCGCCCCAAGTTGAAAGCTACTGTATTTTAGCGCATAAAGCGCGCACCCGATCATTTTTGTAGAAAGGTGACACGTAATTTCCCCTCGCCCAGACCTGCATTGATGGCCACTCAGCTATTCAATGTGTTACAAATGTTAAACACCCAACATTAATGTTAAACACCCAACTCCCCAAGTGCTGATTATATAAAACCAGCCTAAGTGGTTTACCCGCATTAATGTTAGTGCATACTCAAAAAACTCAACGTAGCTAGGCTATTTCTATATTCAAACTGGCCTATACATTTAAGTGATTTTTTTCTTGTCTGAATAGCCCATTCTCACTGGCGAAAAAAAAACACTAGTGTTGGTATATATTATCAAGCTTGTGTTTAAAATATCCTACATTTGTAGGCTACTTACGAAGAGAATTAAGAATGCGCCTATGCAAAACAAGTGGGATTAATCAAACAATCCTATGACCGTTTTAGGCACACCGGTACGAAATCCCAATTGATAAATACCACTTGTTCTTAGTGTCAGTGCTGGTGCACAGTGTCTACAATTTGCCTATCAACATGCCCCTAATTACCTGCGGGAAACATAAGCTACAATGAGGTTCATTAAATGTATGACACAATCCAAATTTCCGAGCTTGACAGAAGGTGCCATGTAGTGTAAAATGATGAGCACATGATTGTTACTGCTTCACCAGTAAAAAGTAAAACTCTGCTAAAGATAAAAGTGTATTGCATTGTGAAATATGCTGTTCTTTAAACGAAAACAGTAATAGGCATCTATCAGTAATAGCGTCATAAGTTAACCTAAATAAATGCCATGATATTTGTCCTGCTGAATATATTGTATTCCAACCTCATGCAATCATATTTAGAAGCATATGTTCCGCATATTATCACCCATAAATTGCGTGGAGTGCTGTTTAATTCATATAGCCTATACTGTAGCAGAAGCGTCATGCACCTATTTTTTTAAGGGGGCACAGTGTGCACAACACACGGAAACAGGTGCCCTAGCGGAAAATGGATAGCCTACCGCAGTTGTGCTTTTTGTCTTCAGTGAAAGCATACAAACGATAGTTTATACTGTTCGAATTCCGATGGTCTCTATACTAATTCAATTTACACGTCTATAATGAAGTGACAGTAGTTTACATGATTATTTTGTCTCTAAAACAGCTAGGCATACATGTATATTACGGTCAAAACGAAGTCTGCTGTACATATAGCAAATCTTTCATCGTAAGAATAATAATGGGCGGGTGAATACCATGCTTCAATTAACAAGACTATGAATTTTGTATTCGCTCCCAGTTTTCGGATATTGAAACACTTTAGTATTCGTAACTGCATTTACGTTGTAAGTCTAAGGATTTTTTTTAAGGATTAGATCACTATGACTAGCCATACGGAGGAAAAGTAAGGAAAAACCCGGATGAGTAGGAGAGGATGGGATCAAATGTGCAATAAATATAAATTTAATTAATGAATAGATTAATGTATAAATATATATATTTTTAATTCATAAAATGTATAGCTCCGCCCCCGATTTCATTGTCCATCAGGACGTTTCACTGTAGACATCGTCCGATGCCAAATTAGTAGACATCGCCCAACCCTAATGCTGATAAATAGAATCCATTTGTGTGTAATCGAGTCTCCGTATAAATACACCTGCTCTGTGATAGTCTCAGAGGTCCGTTGAAAGCACAGATAGCATCATGAAGAACAAGGAACACACCAGGCAGGTCCGAGATACTGTTGTGGAGAAGTTTAAAGCCGGATTTGGATACAGAAAGATTTCCCATGCTTTAAACATCCCAAGGAGCACTGTGCAAGCGATAATATTGAAATGGAAGGAGTATCAGACCACTGCAAATCTACCAAGACCCGGCCGTCCCTCTAAACTTTCAGCTCATACAAGGAGAAGACTGATCAGAGATGCAGCCAAAAGGGCCATGATCACTCTGAATGAACTGCAGAGATCTACAGCTGAGATGGGCGAGTCTGTCCATAGGACAACAATCAGTCGTATACTGCACAAATCTGGCCTTTATGGAAGAGTGGCAAGAAGAAAGCCATTTCTGAAAGATATCCATAAAAAGTGTAGTTTAAAGTTTGCCACAAGCCACCTGGGAGACGCACCAAACATGTGGAAGAAGGTGCTCTGGTCAGATGAAACCAAAATTGAACTTTTTGGCAACAATGCAAAACGTTATGTTTGGTGTAAAAGCAACACAGCTCATCACCCTGAACACAACATCCCCACTGTCAAACATGGTGGTGGCAACATCATTGTTTGGGCCTGCTTCTCTTCAGCAGGGACAGAGAAGATGGCTAAAATTGATGGGAAGATGGATGGAGCCAAATACAGGACCATTCTGGAAGAAAACCTGATGGAGTCTGCAAAAGACCTGAGACTGGGAAGGAGATTTGTCTTCCAACAAGACAATGATCCAAAACATAAAGCAAAATCTACAATGGAATGGTTCACAAATAAACATATCCAAGTGTTAGAATGGCCAAGTCAAAGTCCAGACCTGAATCCAATCGAGAATCTGTGGAAAGAACTGAAAACTCCTGTTCACAAACACTGTCCATCCAACCTTACTGAGCTCGAGCTGTTTTGCAAGGAGGAATGGGTACAATTTTAGTCTCTCGATATGCAAAACTGATAGAGACATACCCCAACCAACTTACAGCTGTAATCGCAGCAAAAGGTGGCGCTACAAAGTATTAACTTAAGGGGGCTGAATAATTTTGCATGCCCAATTTTTCAGTTCTTTATTTGTTAAAAAAGTTTGAAATATCCAATCAATTTTGTTTCACTTCATGATTGTGTCCAAATTGTGGGTGATTCTTCACAAAAAATTACAGTTTCATATCTTTATGTTTGAAGCCTGAAATGTGGCAAAAGGTCGAAAAGTTCAAGTGGGCCGAATACTTTCGCAAGGCACTGTACTTCTTAAGAAACTATTACTTTTAATTTAAATAATACTGGTCAGTTTTCTTTTTAAATGGTAAATTGATTTATATAGCTTCTGCATCTACAGTAGATGCAGGAGTTTGCAATTTCAAATCCCTTGTAGGGATATCATTTTTGTAATTTTATTTGCCTATTAATTAAATTAGAAACGTAGAATGCATTTTTTATATATAAATAAAGCCTTTTTTGTTTTAATATCTACTGTTTTATGAAAGAGGATAAATATTGTAGATATTGTAGCCTACTCTATTATATTCCAGAATGCATTTCTGAATCTTGTGTGAAAAGTAGTAGACCACAGTAGGCTATTTATACAGTATATCAAAGTACAGTTTCACTTTGTGGGAGAAAAATGGGTAATGAACAACATTGTGTTTGTAAGTTGTTATACTGTATACAGCATAGGTGTCAATTTCGGTGGGGACGGAGGGTACTGTACCCACCAGATTTCATCATGAGTCATTTTGTATACAACCACTTTTTTTGAAAACTTAAACTACAGATGCCAACAAATCTACAAAAATCTCTGTCCCAGAGAGATCGAGTTCCTTGGTCATCTCTATATTTAGATTGGCTACGGAGAAACCGAGAGGGTGAGTGACGGACGTGGGGAGCGCACGCATCTCCCCCTTGCTGGCCATTCCATCCCAAAGTCCCGATCGCATCTTCGTTCCCAGCACATTTCTAACCAAATCGACGGCCATGGTATACAGTATGTACCAGTAGCGTAACCAGAAAAAAAACTGGCTAATGTTTGTATACCCTATTGGAAATACGAATTTAAGTATAGCTTTGATAAAGATTTGGCTTACTGGAACTGAATACAATTTCTATGCAAAGTTGACTAGTTTATTGTTTTGTTTTTTTGAGGACAGACCCATTCAGATGGCGTATTTCAGTTACAGTGTGTTAGACAAACTCAGGGCTACAGTAGTTTAATAAAACCGAGCAGCTTAGATTGACAGAGTATGTTTTCTCTTTCATCCTGCGGACCATGTTGTCACGTCTGACAATTCAGTTAACAGGTGTTCCGATGTGTTTATGCAGTGCTTCTCAACATTTGACAGTCCTGTACTTCCTCAGACATTAATATCCAACTGCGTCAGCCTGCAGTCTTAATTCAACAATGGTTTTACACGTCTATAATTAAACAAATGACTGTAGTTTAAATTACTAAAATATTCTAAAATATCATTAAAATACATTTTACAGCCAAACGAAGTATCCAGATGAAATTCAGATGATCTGAGTTCATTGTAACAGTCCAAAATGCTAATTCCTAATGTCAGCTAGTCCTAAAACATAGTATTTGTATTATTTTTGGTTACATAGTGCTGGTTAAAAATAGAACATGTGGAATGAACAACCGGTTTGCTTAAATACAAATATTAATTGGCATACATTGATTAATACAACACAAACAATTCTTCTTCCTCCAATCATGTTAAGTCATTCAGTAAAAATAAAATATATTTAGATTAATGTTGTTCATTTGAGTCAATACCCTCAATGAGAAATGGCTGCGCATTCAACTTAACAATTGAACGACTCACGTTGGCTTTCTATCATAATCATTACATTAAGTAGAGATTAACATAATGAGTGTGTCCTGTATGGCATTCGACAATAAATACAGATGAAATTCTTTATAGCAACCTGGATGAATTATCACATTAAACATGTGTTTTTTGATGCTGCAGGAACAGCTTGATCTATTTGAAAAAAAATATATATATATATCACATTGACGACACAATTGCACGAGTCATTAATAAAAGGAGCATCTCCCATACTGTATCTTAAATACGTTTTCAAGCACTTCTCTGATACTAAGTAAAACAAATAATTATAGTCTAGCTGGTTGGATGCCAATTATTTGATATTTGTAATTGTGTTGTTATTTATCCAGACAGTAGTTGGTGATTATGTGCCAGAGAAGTCTGGCGTGCCTTAATAAAATAGGACAGTGAACCAGTAGGCTACACCAATGATGACAGACACTAATCGCTAACACAGTACAATAAAGGTTGTTAAATGTACAGTATGAGGCATGTACAGTACAGAATGAGGCATGTCGTTTTTGGAATTATTATTATTTTATTGTTGTTATAATTGTCAATTACATCCTGTAGGACTTTGTTTAGTTAATCGCTGTACTGTATGTCAGCTAAAAGTAGGAACGAAATATACAGTACTCAGAGAGACAGTAATGTTTGCGAGGCAAAAGTAGCTTATTTCACAATGGCCTAAAATAACAGGTTTGCGGACCCCTTACCGCGTGCCTCTGACTATACATTACCATTTAAATACTTGTTGTTTTAAAACAATTGCCGGTTATACTGTGTCATTCATTGAGAGGCAATCGTTCTGATTATCTCCCTCCTGAAGATCTATTCTGATTCTTGATGCGGGAAAGAAGCGTTGGTTGCTCCCCAATGAATGACGCCATAAAGGGGGAGGAGGGATAAGACAGGAGAGAAAAAATGTGTTAGTTTAGCCGCTAACATTACTGTCTCTCTGACAAATCTTTATGGCATTTTTGGTCTCATTACATATAAATATAGAGTGAAGAACATTGTAGAGTAAATTAAATTCTATTTGCAGATGTTAAAAGAGAAATGACAGTGTCTAGCAAGATGTCTCACTTTTGCATATGGCCGTATTTTATGCTTGAATTGACCTGGCGTTCGTTTTAAAAAGCTTTCTTAAAACAGTATGCAGTCGTGGCCAGTGGATCTATAATTTTAATAATTTAAATTTTAAATTAGCCTAATGTTTTTTTCACTGATATTTTTTACAGTGCATGCATAGCAGCACAAACGGCCATCTCCTACACCCTAAGATTTCTGTATGTATGAAATACAGTAGCCATTAAAAATAAAGACTCTTAAAAATTGGAGCAAGAAGAGTGCTTTGGACAGACTGTAAGCCTACACTGGATTATAGTTTGGCCTCAAAACTGAGTCCGGTCTTACACAAGCCAGCTCAGATTCACTGACCGCAGATGGCCAGCAAAGGATTAACCTACTGTAGGGCTACTATGAAAGCTTTCCTCAATTAATTGATAATATAATTAGTTATAATTATATAGGTAAATATATAGCTTTGATTAAAAACAAAAAGTTATAAAAAGCTAAGTTTAGCAGTGTGTTCGTAACATCGGCGCATCGAACCACAATTCCATGCTGTTACAGGTTGTCAGGTTTGTTATTCTATAGTTAGAATGTGTCAATTCAAGTAAAGACACCAACTAAAATTGGCTGTTGAATTTAACCATTTGTAATCCCACCCACAGCCCGCTTTAGTTCCAGACAGTACCATACTGTACATTTTTTCCTCCGAGCTGGCCTGTTACAACACTATCTGAAAAAACGCTTTAAAACCATGGTTTCTGAAATGCATTTAGGCCATAGTTCATAATGGATTAGTAGTTTATTCATGGAACCTTATTTGACTCATTGTAGAACAACAAATTTTAAGGCTATACTGTAATCAACAACTTTCAAGTTAAATTTGAAAGAAGCCTACTGTATTTGTTTTCCCCAAAGTGAAATATTGAAAAACTGTACTGCAGCTTTTATTAATATAATGAGTTATTCTTATATAAATATAAAGTAATTTGATTAGCTTATATGCAGTTGCATATGCAAAGTAATAAGTCTCTGTGGGGCAGCAAACCCCAGTTTCCAGCTCCTGTAAGTTCCACAGACGAGGAACATACAACCTAGGCCATTCAAGCAGTGAAGAACACCATTGCTTTTTAGGTATTCAACGTATACATAGGGTTTTCGCGCACAAGAAGGAATTTTAAAATAAAAAAGGCAGTTTAGATGATAAAATTATTTGGCAGGAATGTAGTTAATTCTTACATTGCTATATTTAGCTTCACAATTGAGTTGTTTTAATGATGAAGAAATGCCCCGTTGTCTGCAGTACAGTACAGTCGATTAAACAGGTGAAATGCTTAGGATGATTTTCGCTCCCCAGAGCCACCTATTGGCTATTATTTGTATTGTTTTCTTTTAAAAACTGGCACAGAAATTTAATTCACTTGCTTTCGAAATGGCACGGTACACCTGAGTGCAGCCCCTCCCATTGATGACCATTTTATCACTTCACCAGCTGTATGTTTGCATTATTGTCATTCTTAACAAAAAACATATATATTTTAAAAGTTTTACATTATTAGTCCTTACATTTAGAAATGTTTTTGCTCTTAAATAACCACTTTTTTTTTACTGCCCTCCCAATTGGTATTGTCCAGGTCCCCCTGACCCTGCCTTGTCAGCTGCTCCACAACTCCAGATGCAGGATGTTGAAGGGCGCTCACATGATTCATCCAACCACGTCATTGAGCTGGAAGATTTTTCACACTGCTCATCCAATTTAGAAGCCTTTAGTCACCTAACACATGATTACACTCACTAACTATCCTTCCATTGAATATACATGCACCCATTCTGCATACAATATGCTGGCCAATTTGCACTGCCTCGTGCTGGAGGTTCAAGGCAAAGTCAGAAGATCCATTGTCAGGCTCGAACAACTGACAATCAGGAGGTATTTTGTCCTGCAAGGCAGCGACTTAGCCCACTATGCCACACGGACACCAATCCATATATACAGGACTCCGCTGTAATAGAAACCTTGGTGTCAAAGTGGTATCTCAATATGAAGTAAAACTAGAATTTAATGAAAGTGCATATATGTTTTGTATGGATATCAACATCTTAATATTGATCACTCGAAGTAAGATGCACCCGAGCTAAACTTTGAGACAATTTGCAAAATAATTTTTACAACTGTTGTGTTGTCATTATTAGGTATTAGTTGTAGATTGATGACGAGAATACTTGAATCTATTATAACGTATTGCTTTAACATATCAATGGATAAAGTGGGTCTAAATATTTTAGAAATGCACAGTGTGACTGGACGACCCAATTGAACATGGATTTTACATGCTAAAGAGGAGACTGAAGTCTCAGGAATAAGTCCCAAAAACAAGCAGGACCTGGAGATGTCTGTAGTACAGGTCTGGCAGAGCTCACCAGGGAAGATACCCACCATGTCAATGCAATGCTGACTCCATGCAGTAATTACAGGCAAAGGATATATAATTAAATAATAACAATTATTACTTTATATATTTATATTCTAGATTATGCTAAACTAACCGTCCAATGATATTTGGTGCCTGAAAAGGGGGGGGGGGTTATGTACAAAAGTTCCTATGATTTCTGAACATTTCATCTGATATGTATGAATGCATATTCAAATTTAAGCTGACAGTCTGCACTTCAACGTCATTGTCACCGTATCCTTTCAAACTCAATGTGCTAGAATTAATCCAAAAAAATAGTTACTGTCCAATGAATTATGGGGTATACTATAGATCCTCTATGCCAAAGAATGCAAAATTGAAACCAGACCCTGGCTGCTGGTGCCTGAGCTCATTGTTTCCAAAGCAACTCTTTTCATGATTGTTTAGTTACTGACTCATCTTGTATATTTGTGGCACCATTACTAAAATCATATTGACTTTTCCCCCAGTGATATGGTGTACTGTGGTGTCTATGACAACGCCCTAGACAACGACAACTACAACCTGGCCAAAGGCTTTAACTATCACCAAGGACCGGTGAGTTCGCCTCTCAAGATTATGATTGTACAATACATTTAAGTAGTTATTGTTAAACTTCCTTTGGAATTGTGGCTGAAAAGTTTAATAAAGCTGAACTTCCATAAACTGTAATTATTCTAATGAGTTTAACAAATTTCTTATTTGATTGTATGTTAGGAGTGGGTGTGGCCACTAGGCTACTTTCTGCGAGCAAAACTATATTTTGCCAAGAAGCTTGGCAAGGAGACCTATGAACAGACTGTGTACCTAGTAAAGAGCATCCTTTCTCAGCATTATGTCCACTTGGAGAGGTAAATACAAACACACACACATTTGTGCATGCATGTAAGCATACATACCAGGGAAGTATGTTGACTTGAGGACCTGAGAGTCATAGTATATTTGTGGAACACTCCTACATTCAAGCATTTTGTAAGTAAAATACCTTTCATACATTCAGTGCATTTTTACCACTATACGACAAAGAATTGGGTAGTTTTTTATAATTAACGAAATGCAGTTTAACACACACATCAGATTTGCAATGTCAGGAAAAAGTCCTGGCAAATGGGGAAAATAGCTGTATATGTACCCGCTCAATTAAATCAGAGGGAGTCAAGAGAATTGTCTCTTTTCTCATTTGTTCACATGTATGTCACAGCTGTTTACTCTGGCCCATAAATCAGTTTTGCCAAAACCTTAGCAAAAGTTTTGTCTTACTGTTGCCAACCTGCAATTTCATAATTACATTGATTTGCAAACAAAGAGACGGAGAAAGTAAATTACAATTTTTGGGAAATGTGCCTACTCATTCAAAACAACTCTGGTTTATTTCTAATAATTTCTGTATAACTCAAGAAGATGCAGTGGGTGCTTGTCTAAAGGATTCGCAGAGGGGAGGGTCTGTACCGAGGTACACAGCAAGAAATTGAATATCATTTTTTTGGAAGTAAAAACAAAAACATTAGTGGCCACCAGGTGGCTCCATTGACCACATCCATTTTCATTTCAAAGCATCTACAACAGTGTTTTTCTCTATCATTAAAACAACAAAAATTGTGAAGTTAAATGTACTATTTGTAGTGCTGTAACAATTGAACTACGTTCTTACAAAATAATTGTTCCATCTGAACTGCCTTTTTTCATTTTTAAAATTTCATGCACAAAATTCTACACAGTCTACACAGTTAAAACCTAAAAGCAGCTAAAACCTACCAGATCACATATGGCATGGATGGCATAAGTGCTTCGAATTAGTCTCTCAACTGGGAAATCCAGGTTTGATACCAGTGTGTGACTTTGTAAAAGACTTTGGTGCATATTACATAAAATGTTTAATGTTTAAACATTTTTAGAGACTTTGAAGTGCATTCTTACTAAGTTTGTGAGAGTTTAGGTGGGACATTGGGATTTACATGGACAGGAGATGCAGATGTAAGCTATTTGCATGTATTAATACAAACAAAGGTTTATTTAAATTAAAGAAATTAATTCTACTGTATAATAAAACAATTACTTTCGTCCAATGGCAGTCTGTCCAAAGAAATCAATATCCTTACTCTAGGGATTTGAACTTGCAATAGAGCTCAACAGTCCCGCCCCTCTTCCGAGAGAGCTAGGGTTCCGGAAGTAAATTTCCCATTCATTTGTCCCGTTGATTTCTGGAAAAATCTGTATATAAGGGGTTTTAGACCATGCCTTAGGCTAACCAGCTACGACGTGACTCATAAGCATACAAAATATAATTTTGAGTGAAAAAATTAACCGCAAATCCCAATAAAGTCAAAGGTACAAGACTGTACATATTTTTTATTCCGAGTAAAGGAACTACTCATCCCATAAAACATTGCGAGTGTTATCTTTCCGCCTTTACATTACTTTAAATTACCTAACTTTAGCTAATTTCACTTACACAATGTCATCCTTGAAATATGATGTAATCTTCAGCTCAGTAAACATACTTACAGTTCTCTAACTATCCATACTTTTTGCTACGACACAGGCGTACGATTCGGGCAGCCTGCCAGAGTTGAAACGCAAAGCTTTTTTGCGGGCTCAGTAAACATTTCCATGGTAACCCCTAGTTTGTCTCCATGACATCATGGATTTCCACCAATCAGGGGCATCACTGCTGGTTTAGGATTGTGGGTAATGAAGTACTTATCCAAGACATTGCGAATAAAATACATTATTCTCAAAACAAGGTTGGTGCCCCATGTACTTTTGGCGTCTATATGAGCCTATACAATCGCTTAGTCATGTCGTAGCTGGTTTTAAGTCTACCATCGACGTTTACGATTTTATGGCTTATTTTCGTATTTTCAATGGAAAAAATGTATTGTATCCTTACTGCCGGAGTCGGCTGTGGGTGGGACTGTTGAGGTCTATGTAATGCTGCGTTCGTTTATTCTCAAAGATCCTACTCGGAACTCGGATATGATGTCACTTCCACACTTCAAGCGTTCGATTATTTTTTGCACGTCCGAGTCAGAGAAAAACATAGATGCCAACCGGAAAGCTGTTGTTGGCCAAGTACCAGGCGCTCCAAAAGCACTACATTACATTTTTTGATTATGATTATGACTATTACCCCACCATATCAAAATGCAGCCATTTAAACTTCTAAAATGTTCACTTTATTTCATGTTTTAGTTTCTTATGTTGAAATGCTAGCCACATTTAGCAACACCTGTTTAAAACAAGTCTTTTTTTAAATATTTCACTCACAACAAGACCGATTCCCATACCAACAGGCAGTGATATGGGCGCAGTAACGTATTGCAGTAATACGAGTGATTGAAAGTGTCATTTAAATAACCAAAGCGGTCCAAAAACGATAAAAACAATTCATGTTTACAAGTCACAGGGCGCAGCCATCTTGTATTCCTGCTCGGAATTCCTGCTCGGTCTGAGTTCTCCGAGTGGGAAAGTCGGATGTCCGAGGAAAAGGGGGCGTGTGGTGCATTGCTAGGCAACGTTCCGAGCTCCGACTCGGAGCTCCGACTCGGAAAGATAAACGAACGCAGGATGAGTAACCTAAATTTCCATGTCAATAAAGTATGTTTAAATTTAATGTAATTGAGTTTGAGGCATGGAAGTGCTGAAAATTCCCATCTGCACAGCTTTTTTTACAACTCGATGTCATGAGTGTGACCTGAGAATTCAGAGAATTCTCTTAACCCCAATGATGCAAAGACAAATCAGCACAATCTTAACAACATATGGGACTACACAATTAATGTGTTAACATTACTCTAACACATAAAAATGGCTGGATTCACCAGTATTGGTTCTTAATGTTCCAAATTACCAGTTAATGGGAGTTCAAAATAACCATTTACCATAAGGAATAATTTTTACTCTGTGTTTTCAGTTAAGTGATTACTGTTTAGGTGTGAACTCCCTTTTTTCTACAATAAACAATGTGCCCTCTCACCAGACTGAAATCACAAATCTATTGCATCTCTGACTAGCGACTTTAACCACTACCCCACATTCTTTGTAGGAATTTCTGTGGAAAACAGAACTGATGTTTTCAGAGTTCATATTATGACTTACAAACACAATGCCATTCAGGAATGCATTCTGGAGCATGGAGTAGGCTACACGTGTTCATTTATTGAATTAGAGTACAGTAGAACAGAGAATGGAGATGCAGAATTGTTTATTTTGCTCTGCTTTCTGATAACAGTATTAAAACAAACAAGGCTTTATTTAAATTAAGAAACAAATTCTACTATATAATAATAATCATAATAAATATAATAATTAATTAATTAATTAATTAATTCTGTATTGTTTATGGTAGTCTCTGTCCAGAAATAGATGTTATTTTACAAAACCATTGTTTAATTATGAATGAATACGTAATTTAGGCTACAGGTGGGTGATATGGATACAAAATAATGTCTTTATATTATTTGGCATATTGATGTGGATACGCTATTTGATGATATTGTCTACTGTATAGTAATACAATCACATGTGTTTAATGGCAGTCTCTGTCCAGAAAAATCGATATACCTACAAGGGATTTGTACTTGCAAATTTCTGCATCAATTGTAAAAGACCAACCCACTATGCCACCTATGTCTTACTGATTTGAAACAATTTCCACACTCACTCCAGTGGCCTTCCTCACCCTGTTCGCCTTGGATTATCTCTATTTTTGCTACATTCCTGACCCCCCGACAGATATCAGCTAGCGAAGTAGCTGATACCTATAGCCATGTTGAAAGCCATTACAGGAAGACATCAGATAGCCTATTAGCTGCTATCATCATACTACATATAGCCACGTTGGATAGACTTTCCATTACACAATAATATACCGGATTACTGCTCTGCCTAATCTTGCCGGATTTCTACAGCTAATCAGCCAGATACTAGCTGCTTAGCTTGAAACCAACTGAGTTAGCGTACCTCTTGACTAGGCTAGAGTACTGCTCTTCTTACGGACTGGAACCCAACACCAACATCTCGGAGCTCTGCAGTTTCACCATGACTTCCTCGTCAGTGAGATCCTCCATTATAGTCTTTTAAACTATATTTCTAATAAACTGTCTGTACACTTACAAAGTTCTCAATGCTTCGGTTTGCATGTAGGGACCCTCATTATGATAACGTGGAAGTGTGGTGCCTTTTTGAGCCTTGTTAGTAATAGCATGTAATTTATTTTTACTTCATCCATGGCGTTATACGGTAATGATCAGTTTGCACTAAAACTGGGCACATTCGATTAGCATGATAAAAATCCCAGAGAATGGTTGCCTCTGTACCAATGTGTTATTAAACCCCTAGGTTCATTTTGCGCCAGAGTTGGCCTTTAAGAAGGATGTTCCACGTTATTAAGCAGGCCACAGGTTTTAAGCAATATGGGAAAGAAAAAGGTTTTCTCTGCTGTGGAAAAGCATAATGCATTGGACAAGGTATGAAAACATTAGAATTTCACGAAGAGTTAAACGTGATCATAGTATTTTGGGTAAAGAGATTTGTGGCTGATTCAGAGCACAGATGGGTTGGTGCAGATGTGGAAGGTTACTGCCAGACAAATTCATCTGATTTGGAGTCCTCCAGAGGTTTGCAGTTGTGCGTAAACCTTTTTTTTCTAACAGTCTTGCTTATTGATGATTGCGGTGCAACCCTGGATGGTCCAGATCAAGGTCAAAGTAACTTTATTGTCCCCAAGGGGCAATTATTTGTACAGACGGCAGACAAACAAAAAGACAAGTCACACACACTACAGCAAAACCTACAGTATATAAAGCACAATAATAAAGAAATACGTTTAAAACAGTTCTGGCAAATTATTTAAAATGGAAATGGATAAAAGGGATAAAATAATTTCTGAATCTATTAGACCTGCATCTGGGCATGAAGTATGTACGACCTGAGGGAAGTAGCTTAAACTGTCAGGACAAGGGGTGGCTGCGGTCAGCTACGATGGATTGTGCCTTCTTTGCCACTCTTTCCGAGTAGATGTGGGAGAGATTGGGGAAGTTGATGCCTGCAATCTTGCTACATGTCCTGACGGTACTCTCTAGTCGATTTTCGTTTTTTATGGACAGAGAACCAAACCAACAAATGAAACAGAAGGTTAAAATAGGCTCAATAAAACAGGAGTAAAACATTCTCATAAGTAAGGTCAATGAATGGAGTACCGGATGGTTGGTGGATGGCCACCATGTCCCAATAAGACTGTGACGTCAGCAAGGTGGAGTAATGTTTTGGACCGGAATCATGGGGAGAGAGCTGGTACATATGTCACACGATAAAGTGGTGCCGTTCGTACCATGTCAACAATCAGTGCATCTACTTGCCAATATATGGTCTATACTCGTTGCTGGGTGGTGGTAGACCACTTTAAAAAAGACTGGAGATTCTATCTATAGGGACACAGGTCTTTTGGGACAAAGGCTGATATTAAATCAATGCAATTGTATACACAGTAGAATACCATTTTTAATTTAAAATAAATCCTTGTTTGTTTTAAAAATGTTTTAAGAAAGCGAAGAAATATCGTAGAGTATATCCTGAATCTACATTCTCTGTTCAGAATGCATTCCTGAATCCTATGTGAAAACTATTTAAACAGTGTATCAAAGTACAGTTTCACTTTACGGAACACGCTCCGTTGTTCTATTTTTATGAATACCATCACTACAGATATGGTGTAGCGGTTAAGGTTGGTGACTACTGTACATTCTCAAAGCAGTGGGTTTTTTGTTCTAATCCCTGCAAAAGCAAATCTTTTTTTTTCCTCTGTCTATATAGAGGACACATTTAAATTGTATATTTTAATTGTAATCATACCTAAGCAGTGATCAATTGATTAAAAAATCATCCTAGAGTATCACTTCTAATCAATGTCCACTTTTAATAGAGAATTAATCATCTATATTTGCGAATAAACAAACAACTACGTGTGTAATAAGGTGATTGCATTCCACTGATTTCATGGGGGAATTATGAACATATGGCTTGATGGCCAGATCGACTTTGATACTGTAACTGATACCGGTGAAATTCTACTCCATTTACTCCCTTAAAAACATCACCAGACCTTTCCCATGATTTACAGTAAGAGAGATTGCTTAGTGTACTACATCTCTCGTCTCAAACACTATACATAAATGGATGAGAGGCAATGGGAGGCAACAATATACGTCAGGTAAGCAACTTGTTCTTCAGGGCATTCTCGGGGATTTCCGTGTTGTACATCACAATGCCATTTGTCTCTCATAATTTCTCCAGCCTGAAGTATAACGAAATGCTAACTTGTCTGGCACATCCCTGCCAACTGAAAAGGAATCACAGCAGTAAAATATAAAATTAGTAACAACATCTTTACTTGTAGAACCAATCTATATTGGTAATTCTTAATGATATTGCTGGTATTAACTCGATGTCCATCATTACAATTATTACAAAATGTAATCCCTTTAAAACTTTTTATGTCTGTCTCATCTTGTGTCTGCTGACTGATCTTCTATAATATCGCTCCTGCATGGCTACCCTCACAAAGCGTGCATCATTTTTGTAGAAAGATCACACTTAATCTCCTCTTGGCCAGACCTGCATTGATGGGCACTCCGCTATAGTCATTGTGATGTTAAACACCCAACCTCTTATACGTGCTGATGAGATGAAACCAGCTATTCCCAAACAAATAAACTTGTGGTTCAATGTGTTAACGTATTTCAATATTCAAACTGGCCTATACATAAGTGATTTATTAATGTATTAATAGCAGTCTCACTTGCAAAAATAATCACCAACTAGTTTGTATAAATAACAACACAATGTAAAATATCAAATAATTAACATCCAACCAGATAAACTGTAATTGTGTTTTTATTGAGTATATGAGAAAAGACACTCAGTAGGCAAATCAAATTATACAAACCGGACAAGTATGTAATGCTAAGTAAAGTTGAGAACAATTTTTACATTTTCAGTCGATTCACCAGTGGTTTTAACAAATAAATTAAATGCCTTCCAAACATCAGACAGCTGGGGCCTCATTCATAATTTAGCATAAAAATAAATGACATGATATTTGTCCTGCTGAATGAATTTCATTCCATCGTCATGCAGTAATATTTAGAAGCATATTTGCTGCTTATCAACAGTAAATTGAGTGCAATGCTGTTGGATTCATATAGCCTACTGTATTGTTTGGGTGGGCTTTTATGACAATCTGGGTGCCATCTACAGTATTCATCTGACCATTTTTAGGAAGGCATATATGCAACATAATTTAAACTCATTATGACTAACCGTTTGAGCAATATGCGCCATAGTGTATGGGAAATATGACACATCCATACACTCGTACTGGATGAGATATGATCATACTGAAAAGTGCCTCTAGCAGTACCCCAATGTTTTTTTTGCTATATTGTCTTTACAATATTTTTTAGATATTTTTTACGTCAAAACGAAGTCTGCTGAGCCACTAGCTTTCCTATTCAAATTTCGATGGTCTCTATAATAATTCATTAATGGGTTTACACGTCTATAATATAACAAGTGACAGTAGTTTAAATTACTATCTTGTCTCTAAAATACATGTATTTCTTACGTCAAAATGAAGTCTGCTGTGCATATAGCAAATCTTTCATCGTAAGAATAATAATGGCACGAGCGGGAGAAACCATGCTACAATTAATAAAACTATGAATTTTGTATTCGTTCCCGGTTCTCGGATAATTAAACACCATATTTGTAGTAAATGTACGTTGCAGTCTAAGGATTTGACCAACTGGTGTTAAATTAAAATAAATCAATGATTTTTAAAGCTACACCCTCCTCCTTTATTTACTTTTCCTACATATGTGTATTTTACATTGTTCTGTAGTCCAATTTCTAAAATCACAACCAGAAAGCTATTTATAGATTACTTTCATGTTGTTTTTATATCCCCAATTCATACTAAAATCACCAAAATCACACGCTTTCTAATGTTGGTACCCAGCTGGCAATTAACTAGTGCCCAAGCGCTAAGCACCTCTCACTGAATGAATGATGTCAATTGCTGAATGGCCAATAACCCCAGACAAAAGATCTGTTGATGGAAAGATAGAAATTAATCTGTAAATAAAATGTACTGTTTACAATGCTACCATAAGCCAGAAGTTTAATATCACAATGGGGCAGCATTTACATTCACATATATATGTTGAATTACTCATGTAATTCAATATGTAGGATATATTACAATAACTAACAAAATAAGTAATTAAATAATATTTGGGATTGAATTTAGATATAAATACTATAAACTGATACACTTTCTTTGTGGAACAATTGAACATTTGCTCTGCACACAGCAGCTTATTCTTGTGGATAAGACACAGTAGGTCAGCAAATGCATACAGAACCAAACCACTGAACACCCATGGATTTCTCCTAATTTCCATAGATATATTCACCTACACTTCATTATTTATTTGGACGGTCTTACTTGTTAACAAATTTACAAATACATTTCATTGAAAAATATATAATGTACAAAGTTTGTGTCATTCATTGATGGAAAAGACAGCTGATATTTTAGCACCAGCCGTTCTATAATACAGACTGGGAGCTACAGGATATAATATTAAGTGTACAATGTTTGAATTGCCAATAAACCCTAAAAGATCTTTAGACTTGGCTATGAATTAACTAAACACTGTGCATCATGTTCTAATCATTTTTGCACTTTAGGCTTTACAATAAAATGTATTAATTATAGTGACTGGCTATCATGTGTTTTAGAATTGTCACATTATTTTACAGCTATGTCACTGATCTCTGCTTCTCATGTAATTCAACAGTTAGTCTATGTTACATGAAATTCAATGAATGAATGTCAATGAAATTAGCAAACAAATTCCTTGTATGGGGGTTTTCTTTCATGCTCAGTTTGTACACCTTTAACATATAGGCCTAACTGATAGTAAACTGAAGGTGAAATTTATGGAAGATAAAGGTACATTTATGAAAGCATAACTATAGTATGGAGGAAAACTTTACTGATTGGCAGGCAAATAAAGAGATGATTTCTCTAATTTCTAAGTCTTCATTGTAAAAAAAATTCTGTCAAAAAGCTGCCTGTTCTGGAACCGTACTCCTGGATAGGGGTTGGACCCTATTCTTTGGAGTTGCCCAGGGTGAGAGGTGCCGGGTGGGTGTGTGGATTAATTGTAATTGTTTATTTAGGGCTAAATTTCTAAAGAAAGATGCACAATCCAGGTTTCAGCTCCAAGTGACTGCTTCAATGTTAGGCAAGTTGATGCTGAAACATTGGTGTTTTAAATTATGAGTCACTTGGTAGTGAGCTTCTTTCTTTTTGTATTTAATCCACCAAAAAAGATTCTGGGTGTTCGCCAGTTCATAGTTTAGTGTCAAACTTAAACCTATTCTAAAACTGTGATTAACTACAGAAATTTGACATCACTAGTAAACTAACAGTTTTATCTAATATGAATAAACTTTGTTTTATTAATTTCATTTTTTTATTATGTAGAGGATATGATTCACACATGACGAGTCTCTACTGATACATGCATACACACAAACAAACATTTATGCTAAGATATTCTTTGAACATTTGTTTCTTTTAACCCCACAGGTCTAGCTGGAAGGGTTTGCCAGAACTGACTAATGAGAACGGCCAGTATTGTCCCTTCAGCTGTGAATCACAGGCCTGGTCCATTTCCACAGTGATGGAAGTCCTCCATGACATGTAGCACTGCACATCCTGTGGGTAAAAGCTCACCCTATAGTCACATATCCTGTGGGTGGAAACTTGCCCTATGATCTCCTCATGTTATAGTCCAGTCAAATCATAGTGTAGTATTGGTTGTCTTTTTTATGTCGTACACGCTATGCATTTAACCTACAGTAATGCCTTGTGATAATGTGAACACCAGCATCTGCATAGGGTTTTGTAAAATTGAAGCTCACAGCCTAATTTGCAACCTGATGTAATGATGACAATGTATGATCCCTTCCCTATAGGTTAGAATTAGTTACATATTTAGAGAACAGTAAGGGATAAAAAAACAACTTTTAAACCAGCTAACCTCATAGGCAGTTAAACTATTTTGTTACCTCCATTGCTACCCATTAACTAGTGGTCCTTTTAAATATTGTATCAAACTGCATTGAGCTTTAAAAAAGTGACAACTCATAGTCTTTCGCTTTCATGCATGTTATTACAGTTGAATAAAGTGTAAACTCTAAAGAAATGTATTTTTCTGAGAGAAGCATCATATAGTAAGATCTTCAAACTTTCTTCTCTTTTAGTCATTTATATATATGCCTTCTTTGCTTGGTCAGCATGCTTACACCTTATAAATGTGATTAGTGTGTTTACACAGTGTTATGATAAAACAAAACAGTACATTATATAAACAATGTGCAACACTGCCTTTTCTTTGTCTGTTTGTTGTCTGTGTTCAGGGGAAGAATACATTCATTATGTCAAAGACACTAAATAACTTGTCAGATTCCATATTGAATCAGGATTGTCTGAATTTTTAAACAATAACAGAACTGTCAAGGAATAGTTAAGAATAAATTAGGAAGACACCAAGGTAAATCAGAAGGACAAAATTTAAAACCCCAAAAATGTGAAATGGTAAATGTATAATAGATATTGCTTAGAGTGTGAACATTTTTCATGCATTCATATTTTTTTGGTTTACATTTACATTTTTCAGGGGATTCAACATGCAGTTCAGATCTGATTTTTTGATCAGTCCAATGATTGAAATCTTCATAGAGCCATTGTTGTACTGGAAGGTGAGCCACCTGCCCATCATCAGCTGTCTAGCAGAGGGACACGTGTTTTCCTCAATAATATGGGTGTACTTGGCAGCATCCATCTTTTCTTCAATTATGTTCCCAGAACATAAAATTGTTAGCTGGGAATCCCTTTATGCACTTATGCAATCATTTCATAAAAATAGTAATGGGTAAAATGATTTTAATCATTTAATTTCTTACTTTCCAATTTCAAAAGGAATTGTGGCAATCACAGGTCCATATTTGATAGCTAACTGTCTTAAATTTTAGGTGTTGCTTTTGTGTGTAACAAAACACTACATTGTGTAGGGGAAGATTCCCAGCTAACAATTTCATGTTCTGGGAACATTAGTTTTTGGTTCCCAGAACGTTCCCAAGAATGTTCCCTATTGGTGACCCAGGAAAGTTTTCTTAACATAAATAGAACGTTCCCTTAGGGTTAGGGGAACGTTCTGGGAACCTACTTGAAAAATATAACCTAAAAATAACCTACAGGGAACATTCCCAGAACGTTCTCCTTACGTTATAAAATTAAACTTAAAAATAACCTACAGGGAACGTTCCTAGAACGATCTTGTTTGGTTCCCAAAAAATAACCAAATGGGAACCATACGGGAACGTTAGGGGAACATTCTGTGTTTGCGGGGTTATCTTATATGAATCGCTTTTTTAATGAATTTGCGGTTTTATAGCTTTATAAGTGTGTTTCTGAAGGAGGAAGTAGCCTTTTAACCAGCAAAATTCTACACCCCTATTCACTGCCTTAAAATCGTCACCGGGCCTTTTCCCGGGAATTAATGCTGAGCTCATTTATTCTCAAAGATCTGACTTGGAACTGGGATATGACGTCACTTCCACACTTCAAGCATTCTGTTATTTTTTGCTCGTCAGAGTCGGACAAAAACATAGACGCCACCCAGAAAGCTGTTGTTGCAGTAGCAATGGCCAAGTACCAGGTGCTCCAAAAGCACTACATTACATTTTTTATATGATTGAATATTACCCCACCTTGTCAAAATGCAGCCTAAGTTGTAGTTAAATTGTTACATGTAGAAGAGGTGTGATCCAGATTGTGTTTTGTAATTTGATATGTTGCACCAATATGATTAATAGCATACACAACATACTCTACATCTCTTCTCATTCCATTTAATGCACAACACAAATGCAGTATAAAAATGTTTTATTCAATAAATATTCATTCTGGGTTCTAGGAAGAAATAGCTGATTTTGTAACAGCTCATGTGGATTTGCTCATGGGGAACGCTGATTGAGTGAACTCCACTACATCTTGTTCCCGTCTTGGACTTGTACAGTTTAATGTGGTTTGTATAGTTGACTTATCCCAGTCCAGAGTGTCTAAAATCTACCCTACTGTGATGGATGTGTGTGGTGGACACCATGCCTCCCCTCTGTTGGCTGCCTGTGTGGGGGATGGGACTGGGGATTGGGGGTGGGGGGATGGCCATTGGAGGGGGATCAGGGAGGGAGGTGCTGGTGTGCTGGAAGGAGGGGAGCGCTGGAGAGAAGACCGGGTCTGTTAAAATGTCTGTGGTGATAATAATTTTTTAATAAATATATTTTTAAGAAAAGTATAAATTGAAGAAATATGCTTATGCACAGATTTTTTCAAGCATACACTGTAAAAAAAACTGTAAAAACACAGTTATTTTCTGGCAGCAGGGGCGCCAGAAAATTTCCGTCAAAAAACAGAAATATACTGTTAGGAAAAAAGAGTAAAACACTGTAAAAAAAAGTAATTTCTTATCCTATAATTACGGTTTATTACTGTTATTCTACACAAAAAATATCCTTATATTACCATGCAATGTTTAATTTTAACATACATTGTTATAATATTCAAACACCTAAAACACAGCAAAATTCATTAAAGAATGATAAAATAGTTGAAGTACAGTTAATATGTATAGATATATACACACACAATGTTTTTATAACAGTTCTTAAACTTTAAAGGTTACACTTTATTTGGAGAGTCTGAAATTCGATCTGTAGGTGCTCTGCAGGTAGTTTGTTGATGATATGACTATCAACAAAATATCAACAGTCTATGTGTTGATATGCAACTAAATGTGTAGTTTAAGGGTAGGGGTAAGTTTAGAATATGTTTTAGGGTAGTGGTTAAGGTTAGGGTTAACAGTAGGGGAATGGTTAAGGTTAGGATTAGAGTTAGGGTTAGTGATAGTTGGTTAAAATGTCGTTGATAGTCTGCAGATAATCTGTAGAGCGTCTACAGATACACTTTTTGGACTCTCAAAATAAAGTGTTAACAAAACCAACAACAGTAATCTTAATTTTGTTTTATTTGTTATCTGCAAATACATCCTGTGATCAACATTTAACAAAGCATCGTTTAGCAGGGCATATATACTTTCTGTTACACACACACATTTTTTTTAATAAAATTGGTTCTCCCCACTGGTTAAACTACTGGGCCCGTATTCATAGAGAATCTTAATGCAAAGAGTAGCTCCTAGTGAGGAAATTCTAAGAAAATTCTTAGAAATGTGGGCGTTTACTCTTAACATTTAAAAAAAAATCCTAGTAAAGAAAAAAGTAATTCAGAAAGCATCTTAACTCTTAAAAGAGGTCCTAAGGCAAAAATTGGTAGGAGTACAGACGAGGACTTTTAAGAGGCTTAAGAGTTCCTTCAGTAGAGGAGAAAACGGCGGAATTACGAAGAGGGAGAAGAAATGTGTTGCAGACAATGGATGACGGTGAGTCAATACGCTATAGATTAGATCGTGCAGGGATCATGTTTGTGATCGATCTTATTAGAGCCACGCTAACATCTCCGACACAGCGCAGAAATGTCATAGTGCCAGAAATTAAGCACTTTCAGAACCTCTTATTGTGTCGCAGTGCATTTCCTTTCCACTGGACATTCCCACCTTGCAGGCATAAAAAACTGCATTTATGAATATAGCAGCCTTGTTGTCGGAGTAATTGATGGAACCCACATCCGAATTATTCAACGTGATCTCCGAAATACGTGATACTACCACGGACACTTAACTTCAAACTCTGTGG
>JACXGM010008270.1:7487-18615 GCA_016801145.1 Umbra pygmaea
TGTGTGTGTGTGTGTGTGTGTGTGTGTGTGTGTGTGTGTGTGTGTGTGTGTGTGTGTGTGTGTGTGTGTGTGTGTGTGTGCTAAGCAAGGAAGAATAGACACCTTTTTTTACAATTTACACAATTTGCAAATAATAACAATATTTACACCACTGTTTTCCTTTGTTCCAAAAATTGGAAAAAAATAATTATTCAGAAAAAATAATTAATTTGGTTTAACAACAAAAATTCTTAAAAGGTAATAGTCCTGATTATCTCCCTAAAATGTGTTGACATGTCTTCAACTGAGTATCCTTCCAGATCCTTCTCAGTGTGCTTTTATCAGCTACAGTACTCTCTTTAGTATAGATTTTTAGTGGGTTTTAAATTCCGAGACTGAATGCTGATTTTATGGCCCAATTCATGATTTATTTGTGGACTTTTATGTTTCCATATTTATCTGTAAAACTGAGAGAGGGGAGAGGAGAGTTAGAAGAAGATCAATGCCAAAGTCTTTAATCCAATGGATTAAAGTAGATACCTTTGTTGACAACATGTCATCATGACATAGGTCACAACACTTTACACTTCATTATCAAAGCCTGTAATCTGCACCAGTATAGAGCTATATATATTCACTCGAGCCACTGTGTTCTAGAAACGTGGAGTAATGTCAGTGAATTCACTTTGTAAGGACCACAGTGTTGTAATGCATAAAATACATGCACTGTATACTATAATGTCCAGCAGAATAAAATTTGGAATTGAGCAAAAATATATATTTTCCACCTGTTTAGATTTATTTCAAAATGTTAATGTCCGATTCCAACTTGGGGAGATTTTACAAAATATAAAATAAATAAATGTAAAAGGATTCCTGTTGCATAGATAAAATCTACTGCGCCACATGCTTGTAGTACACACGTTGTACACATTGAAAGCGACTTTACCAAGCTATTCATAGAGTGGCTGTGGTAAGACAAGACTCTTCCATCACTGTTGACAAAACAAAACCCTGTCTCTGTCACATGGAAGACAGAGGATTCTTTTTGAGATATGTTGGTCCTTCTGCCACACAGTTCAGTATGAATAACTAACTCTTGGCCGGGATACAAGATGGCTGCTGCCTCATTACACCGTTTAACACTGCAGCAGGATTAGGGCTGTGGGGCCTGGTGGGCATTTCAAAGAACCAGATAGTGATCACCAGCAACATAGCTCAGACCAGTGCCATGCTTTGTTCCATGTAAACACAATCTGGTACTGCCAGCCTGGCTCCCTCGTTATTGCTTAATATTTTTCTTGGCAGCGCTTAACATATTTGATTTCCTTTTAACTAGCATTGGCTTTACTGACTAGTAACATGCAGCTACTGAACAGCTCACTTTCAGCCTAAAATGGTGTGTGTGGGGGGTTCGGAACTAATGAATTGGACAAAAATACTGTTTCCTACATGCCTGGATGTGCATGACTTTTGTGGACGTATCAATCCCAAGGGCCCCTTGACCATTACATGGTACACATCCCTGAGACGCCTCCAGGACTATGTTTACAAGGATGCCAGGAGAAACCAGTGCTGCCTTGTCCTCACCCACTCCATCTGCAGCAGGCCATGTGGACCTGTCTTACAATGGCTCTTCATTTCAGATTTCTATGTATAATAACCAGCATCTCTGTTCATTCCCTCTCTTTGTGTCCAACAGCATCAATTCATACCCGAGACAGGATTAACAAATAGATCTTTGGAAAGAGTCCAACGCAATTTGTTTCTTAAACCAACTCCATTGAAAACCTCTGAAATGTGACCAAGTGGAAGAAGGATGGTCACAAGCCATTTTGCAGGAATGGAATGAAGTCAGCCAACATCAATGTGAAGACTTGTGGAGAGCATGCCAAGACACGTGAAATCCAATTATTATTATTATTATTATTATTATACAATTAATATTGGTATTCCACCAAATATTGATTTCTGAAATCTTAAGTTAACACATTAGTGTTGTGTTGTTTAAAATTGAATATGAATGTATTTTCTTTAGATAATTAAAGGTCTGACAACACTGCATCTTTTTGTTATTTTGACCAGTTTTCATTTTCTGCAAATAAATGCTCTGAATGACAATATATTTATCTACAATTTGGGATAAAGTTTTTTGTAGTTTATGGACCAACTATGTTCATTTTACCTGAAAACATACCTATCAAGAGTAAAACCAGAGAAACTATTTTGTTCTATATATATTCTGGAGCTGTATAATGTGGTTCCTGCCAACCCCTGAGGGCACAACTCTGCTACCCTGCATGGTGTGAAGGACGGGTCATCAGCCCCATTTGGTGCTGCTTAATACAGGCAAAATGAATAATGTGTATGGGTATGTATTTATATAAGTACATTCTGTATGTCTAACATATTGTCCCACAGACATATTTGTCTCATTGCCAGTAACTCCATTCCAACAGTAGCTGAAAGGGCTTCAAGTCCTTTGTATAACACCATGATGCTTAGCGTTGGTTTCAGGAGGTTTGGCTGCAGGCAGCTGAAGGCACAGAGGCGCTATGTTGCTGTAACTCTCTGGTTGGAAGCTCCATATGTGTTAATGACCCTGGATGGTGAAGCTGAATTTTATCACGATCTTGATACCTGATAACCCTAAATGAATACTGACTATTGGTTCATATTTTACCCCAACAGCAGGTGGCCTGGAATTGGTGTGTGAGTGTTTGGGATACAGAGAGACACCCAATAAACCAAAGCTCCAAGATAACATACGTTGAATCTTAAAATGTACAAGCAAACTCAATATGCATGCTAAAGTGGCACTGTCACTAATATCAAGAACAGCTGGGAGTTCAGAACTTCCAGTGAAACGCCTATTTGGAAATGTTAGCCTGATTGCAGCAGAGTCAATCTGGTTGTCTGTCTACACCATGCTCTAATTCCATTCCTGACACACAGGGGATAGAATGGGAGGACCTCTGTTCCACCATATCACAGGTCTACAACATGAAAGCCTGGGTCACAACATCCCTGTAGACACGCAAGTTACCTAAATCACATAGGGCTCAAACTAGTATGCTATGGCTTAAGAGTAGCTATCATCGATGCTGTTAAAAATAACAACACATTTTAATGAAGACAGTTTTGTAGTTAAATTAGATTTAATGCTTGACTAAATACACTTTTCAGAAAACGTAATATAGGGAAATTACTTCATTAGACAGACAAATAGCCACCACAAGGGTCAGTGTGAAGACCCCAGCTCAACAGTTGTCAGACTGGTATGTGAAGATTTGAAAACCACCAGTCTAGTTCAGGTTGCCTCATAAAGACCCTTGGGGATTTGTTTTGTGTGTGAGAGTGCCACCACTTGAGTGCATTCATGGCCCACACTTCAGACTGTGCAGCTAAGCCTGGTGTTCCGCTGGACCAGTATTAATTTCAGATGGAACAATCCACTAGTGACCCAGCTGGACAAAAACAAACATAAAGCTGGATCCAGTCGCCTGGATGCTGGATGAAACACCAGTAACTACATTCAGTGTGCCGATTATGCTTTTTTTGGGGGGGGGGCATGAATCCATTTGTTATCAGTTTTCATCTGAGCACTGACAGTTTCACCACACTGTGTGTGGTTCTCATATCTAGTCAGAGCATCAGCTCAGCCATACGTGGTCTCTTCAAACAGCATATCGTCAGAGTGCATACGTAGGCTTGGTTACACAGCCACAAGCAGGTAAATACGATGTGGTTTAAATGTTTTTTTTGTGGCTTCAACTGTAAAATGGAAAATAAGTGTACACGCTCTGGAAGTCATGGCACAAATTACAAGTTAATTTACTGAAAGGACCTTTAGACAACAACTGATTTCTATTTCTATTATTGACTGGAGAGTGATAGAGGACTGACATGGTTCACTCTCTACACTATGCCCAAGGCCGAATTAAAGATAATCCTACAACACCGGATTGTTAAAGACACCTGACAGTTTGTCATTTCATAGTTGCGGTCCTATGATGGCCCGGTGAACAATGATGGTTAAATTAGAAGGAGCATATGTACTCTTAGTCCCCTAGGGAGCTGTGTTAGTGTATATTTGTAAGCTCATACAGATACTGTCTGTAGAGACAGAACCTTTAGTCTTCTAAGAGCAGTTCCAGTGCTTCTACCTTATAAATCACTGTGTGTGTGTCTGTGTGAATGCCCTTTGCATTAGCCGGTTTGTAATCAGCTGTCGAAGCTTGACTGTCGGTGCCCTAGTAGTTACAGTGATAGGCGAGCATTAGGAGTCCCGTCAGACTGGAGAAGACATCCAGCCACTTGGACCAGACATCCAGCCACTCTGATCCATACTTCAGCTGCTGTAAGGTGACAGAGGATCTTCCTAAACCTCCACTTCTTCATACTAATTAGCTCATGCATGCAAGACGCATTGTAAGTTGTGTGAAAGGGTGTTGTTTGTGTGCATGTTTATTTTTCAAGGCCAGTGTGATACTCGCTAAGATGGTAAGACCACACTGAATCCATTTTCTTGTCAGTGGTTAGATTGATGTCAGTTTTATACTTGAGTAAGTTTTAATGTACTTTTAGAATCATTTCAACAGTTGCAGATTTCTGAAATCCTTGTATTTATCATATGAGTAGGACATTTGGTAGAAAATTCAGACACTATAATTTTATAGTTCATGTATGCAAAGGCTAAATTTGTAAGTCTAGCAGAAAAGACTAGTGCTTTTGCAAAAATGTATATTTTGATGACAAAATGTGTAAATTAAAAAGAAACAGTGATTAGTGTATGTAAAATCCAAGTTCCTTGCTCAAATATTAAAATTAATGTTAATTCACTGCATCTATCAAATTAATTCAATTTATTTATTTTGCAATTTCATAAGTAGATTTCATTAAAAGTTTGATGTGGACGGTTGTGAAATGTACTATACATAGGTTTTAAAATAACATATTACCCAGTTCTTCAAAATAACAAGTTAATAATTATTCAGTTCAAAATAATTAAGTTGAAATTAATTACAGCTGTTGACATACAATTTGAAAGGTAATTATGAGCTAATTTTTCTAATGTTTTGTATAGATTCCATTTTTGCTTTTTTAAATTTTCAGTTTTTCTTCTATATTTTACATTATAAATTTACTAAAATTATACCAAAATGCTTTCTAGGACAATAGTAACTTTGTTAATTAAAGTTATTTTGTAACCTACAAGTGTCACTTAATTTTCAGCCGACTATGTCCTTTTTTTGTTTTATTAATTTTATCTCAGCCTACACAAAACATAATTTTGGAGAATTATTTAGCGTTTCAAAAAATGCCTATATAATGAGGCCATTCAATGTTGCATGTTGTGACTCTCAAGTAATCCTCCCTGTCACACAAATATGCTACTGATAATGCAGAACACCTGCACTAACCCTACCAAACATGTCCCCTAATCCCAGCAATGTTTCACGCTTGTAATACATTAAACTGGAAGGACTGTTGGTAGTAACTGCTCTGTGTGTTGTGTCAACGTGGACAGTGACTGTGGTGAAGAGAAAGTGAAGGTTGGCCAGTGTTTCTCAACTGAAAGGGGATGTAGGTGGAGCAGGAGAAGGGTTCGATATATTATTAGGAATGCCTCGATAAAAATGACGAAAAAATAAATGTATTGACCATATCAAACATTAACACGTGCCTCCGTTCATGTCATATTTGAGACATACAAAGACAGATGATTGAACTGGGCCTGGCAGATGGGAATCTGATCGATGAGCTGATGGAGCTGACAGCTCAGAGCCTGAGTCACCTGGAGATCAAGGAGCACTTCAACATTATCAAGGAGATCGGCCGGGGAAAGTATGGCAAGGTGTTGCTGGTCACTCATCGCTGCAGGGGTAGGTAGTTTAAAACTTAGGGAAGAATAAGGTGCTTACATGTGAAATTTAACTGATTTCACATAACTGAAAAGATAATTATATTTTTTGGTATAAAATTATGCCAACAATTAACTTTCTAGTGTACTGCCACTGTGGTTGAAATGCTAGTAAATAAAAAGTACTGTAAGCCACTAGAGTCAACTCAAGAAACATCTTTTGATGACAAAATGTGTTCATGAACAAACAGTGACTCATATTTTGTGCTCAAACTTAAAGGGGATCCCTATACCTTTATTTTATAAAGTTTTTAATTGGGCAAATACAAAACATTATGAGTAATTAAAAATGATTGGTAATTATTAATTATCCCTAACTTATATGTATATATATATATATGTATATTAGTTTACCTTTATTTATACACAGCATTCAGACTGAGACTAAGGTCTCTTTAATAGGTGAGCCATGTTTCAATTCATCAATATATTGTTGACTTTTAATTGTCCAGCAGAAACTATCGCATTAAGTGTTTTACTGCAAATTAATCGAGAAATGAGAGGCGGGGTGTACAAAGGCCCAAGGAATCTCCAAGACTAACTGATTTTGAGAGCCAGTATGATAACCGCCAGTACTTAAGTAAGAAAAAAGTTAGCTTAGTATTAGTAAGATTTTGCATTACAGACTTGTATACAAACATCAACCAGTGTCTGGTTCTTCTGCAAACACAGCCAACTAGAGAGTACACAAGACAATGACGTGGGCAATAACTGTCATTAGTAATAAATCACAAAGCTGCTTGATAGACTGCATCTAGAGGTTTCAACACTGAGGCTGATGCCTATATATACAGCACATCCCCATTATCAAGCACTGACACAAATGTAGAAATATTGTTTTTTTATAAATGAAACCTTTTTTTATTTTCTGCTTTTTCACCAAATCAATTACATCTGTTTTGAAAGAAAAATATTACTCTAACCAAATCCAAAGGGATTGGTATTTTTAAGTGTGAACATATTCTATGACAGAACCATATACAGGATAGTAATCTTAAGATCATCTAAATGCTGATTTCTGAAAAAGTAGACATTTTGTTTTACTTGCATTCAGCACCAGCGTAAGATCTGCCAGTGGATTTTGTAGGAGCAAACATAGTGGCATCTGTTGCGAATGTCTATGTTTATTGCTCTCAGTCAATTGTGTTCATAACTTTCACCTATTCCTACTTCCCTGTCGCATGCATGTAAAATTACTTTGTCATCCATCAGAATCCAAACTTAAAAGAGATAGACGGTTGTTGAACTACACCAATTAGGTAACAGATTTATATTAAAGCATGTACATAACCAGTTGAAAATAACAATAAGCAGAGTAAGGGCAATAAGCCAAAGGTTTCTGGATCAGTTGCAAATTTGAAAAATGGAGGATGCCAGCAAATAAGGCCCCCACTCACGGTGAGGAAGTAGTTGAGTGAGGCAAAGATGGCATCGAATTCAACAACTGGAGAGTCTAGTGGAGACTAGGTAAACAAGTCTCAAAATCAAATGATAGACACTGTCTCCATGACAACAAGCTCTTTGGAAGATAGAAGATTTTACTGAGGCCAACTCAAAAATGTTATCAACTGAACTTTACCAAGCGTTATTGAAACTAGTTGAAATCATTTGTTGTGGTGAGGTGAAAAAGAAAATGTATATTTTGTCCATGCACACCATTGGTATGTTTTGGAACAATGGAGGACTACATACAAGGAAAACCACCTGATGCATACAGTAAAATAATATGGTGGATCATTGATGCTTTGGGGTGCCTTTGCTGCTAGTGGTCTAATTAATCTAAGTTAAAGGATATTTCAGCCAAACACCTGGATGCCTCTGCTGGGAGATTGATACTTGTCCACGGTTAAAGATTTCAACAAGACAATGACCCCAGAGCATGCATCAAATCACTCAGAAATGGTTTTGGGTCTTGTTCTCTGGAACTTTAAATTGAAACATGTGTTTTGAAATAGAGATTGCATGTCTAGAAGCGCAAACCTCAGACAAGGATATTAAGATGTGCTACATGGAGGAATGGTTCAAGATTCTTCCAAACAATTGGACCAAACTTGTCAGGCCGACCCCAAACCTTGTTTGTGTTGTACATGTTTGCTCAATTTGACAAAGATTGACAATTTTTTATTGAGTTGACTATCTCTATATGTGTGGTCATATACACTAGCATCTAAAAGTATGAGATCACCAAGGAATTTTCTGTTGTTTGGATAAAAATGGATCCCTTTAATCACCAAGGTGGCATTACATTGATAAGTATTTTTAGTCAAATCATGATTAATCAAAGATGAGCTTAAAGAATTCATCATTAGCACACTGGAATAATGGCTGTTGAAGAAGCCGCTTTGCTGTTGTACTTTAATGATTAATTATAAACCAGTAATTTCCAACAATGATCGATATTTGTAACATTGGTACTGGTAATATGTTGGATAGATATGTTTTTAATAAAATTCCACCTTGGTGAATTAAGGTATGCATTTCAATCAAAAACATTAACATTTCTTGGTCACCCAAAGCTTTTGAATGCTAGTGTACTACTCAAGGTTCCAACATTTTGCCATGTCCTGCAGGAACACCAATGGCTCTGAAAGTGATGCCAAAATCGTCCACCAAGCTCCAGGGATTCCTGCGGGAGTACTGCATCTCCTTACACCTGTCCTGCCACCCCTGCATTGTGGGTCTCTTCGGAATCGCCTTCCAGTCCAATGAGCACTACGGCTTTGCCCAGGAGCTTGTTATTGGGAGGGATCTTTTTGCTGTCATCCAACCAAAAGTAAGTACTGAAGTACCGGTACTTTAGAGATGTGAACTCCTGTATGTCAAGTGATTAGTGTATATTGGAAACAGTGCTGCTTGAAGGTTTGTGAACTCTAGAGGGATGGTCATGATTTTTTATCAAATATCAAAATAAACATATAAAATCTTTCCAAAACCCGAATCATATTAAGGACATTCCAAATAAAGGACACAATCATAAACAAATAATGTAATTTCAATGTTAACTTAAGAAAAGTCATTTATAAAACAAAAACATTTAGAAGTGATAACTTGGATTGTAAACCTCTCCTATAGTCAATAATCTATTGTCTCTGACATTTTTTAGAGGGGTTTTTCTTGCTCCTACCCAGGGATGGGAAGTATTTATGATACATGTATTTAAAATAAAAGATAGTGTTTTGTCATTTGTATTGATTTTGTTTTTGTATTTTAAAAATACTCTAAGTCTAAATGATGACATCATAAAAATGCTGCCTCTGATTGGTGCCTACTCCAAAATAAATGTGCTGTTGAACAAGACTGTGTGGGCCCTATACTTCATTTTTGTCCGTAATTTCATTCAAAAAGTGACATATTTCGAATGTTTTTTTAAGTTTCAGTCTTGATTATTATGGCTTACAGCTCAGGGAATTCAAAAATACAATATTTCAAAATATTAGAATAAAGTAATTTATAATACAGAAATGTGGACCTGAGAAGAGTTTTACTGTATTATAAATTATTTTTATTTCTGACTGAGCTGATTGAGCTAAACACCTGCAAATGTTTCCTGAGTTTTTAGTCTCTCAGTCTGGTTCAGTACACACAACCACAATCATGGGGAAGACTGCTGACTTGACAGTTGTCCAGAAGAAACTCATTGGCACCCTCCACTTAGAGAGTAAGCCACAGAAGGTAATTGCTGAAAGGCCTGGCTGTTCATAGAGTAATGTATCAAATTATATTCATGGAAATGACTGTAAGGGAAAAGTGTGGTAGGAAAAAGTGCACGACAACAAGGATAACCGCAGCCTTGCGCACATTCAGGAATGTGGGGGAGCGTCACAAGGAGTGGCCTGAGGCTGGAGTCAGTGCATCAAGAGCCACCACGTACAGACATGTCCAGGATATGGGTAAAATTGTTGCATTCCTAGTTTCAAGACATTCCTGAAATAGAGACAACACCAAAACCAGAAGCATCTTACCTGGGCTAAGGAGAAAAAGAATTGGACCGTTGCTCGTTTGTCCAAAGTCCTCTTTTTAGAAGAAAGTACATTTTTCATTTAATTTGGAAATCAAGGTCCCAGAGTCTGGAGGAAGAGTAAAGATGCACAGAATCCAAGTTGCTTGAAGTCTAATATGAAGTTTCCAAAGTCTGTGATGCTTTGGGGCGCTATGTCATCTGCTGGTGTTGGTCCACTGTTTTTATCAAGTCCAGATTCAATGCAGCCATCTACCAGGAGATTTTGGAGCACTTCATGCTTTCATCAGATGACAAGTTTAATGGAGATGCTGATTTCCTTTTCCAGCAAGACTTGGCACCTGCCCACAGTGCCAAAATGACTGGTCACTGGTTTGCTGACCATGGTCTTACTGTGTTTGATAGGCCAGCCAACTCGCCTGACCTGAACACCATAGAGAATCCATGGGCTATTTTCGAGAGGAAAATGGGAGACACCAGACCGAACAATTCAGATGAGCTGAAGGCAGCTATCAAAGCATCCTGGGTTTCTATACCACCTCAGCAGTGCCACAGGCTCCATGCCAATGCCGCATTTGTGCAGTTATTCATGCTAAAGGAGCACCGACCAAGTATTGAGTGCATGAATATGTTTCAGAGGGTCCACATTTCTGTATTATAAATTCTTTATTCGGTAACACTTTATTTTGAGAGTCCAAAAAGTGTATCTGTAGATGCTCACACTATCTTCTAACCCTAACCCTAACCTTATCCCTTTCCCTAATGTTAAGATTAACCTTAACCATTACCCTAAAACATATTCTAAACTTACAGATAGTTTGTTGATAGTTTGATGATAGTCATATCGAGCACCTACAGATGGAATTTCAGACTCTCCATATAAATTGTAAACCTTTATTCTAATATTTTGAAATACTGGATTTTATTTCATTTCTATTAGCTGTAAGTTGCCTTGTCCATGACCAGTGTTAAAACGTTTTGGACTGGCTGTGCCATATTTTTTTTCTATGGGGCAGGCGTTTGCTACCAACCTAGTAACGTCCCTATTCTAGGCATAAAAACGCTCCAAGCACAACTCTCGGGGAGCAGCTATCTGCTGCACTCAAATTTCAAATAATTTTAACTTTGATCCCCGCTGACACCGACCTTCCGAAAGCAACCAATGGAGCAGGAGTATGTGTTGTTGTCGTATTAAACAAAAATAAAAACAAGAGAAATTAGTATTTTTTTTAGAGTAACCTGAACTCTTACCCATGATTGCGGTTTTA
>JACXGM010008270.1:18715-29405 GCA_016801145.1 Umbra pygmaea
AGGAATCTTTTGCAGGTGTTTAGAGTTAATTAGTTGATTCAGATGATTAGGTTAATAGCTCGTTTAGAGACCCTTTTCATGATATGCTAATTCTTTGAGATAGGAATTTGGGGTTTTCATGAGCTGTATGCCAAAATCATCAGTATTAAAACAATAAATGACCTGAAATATTTCAGTTGGTGTGCAATGAATCAAAAATATATGAAAGTTTAATTTTTATCATTACATTATGGAAAATAATGAACTTCATCACAATATGCCAATTTCTTGAGAAGGACCTATATAATTCCACAAGGTGTTCATATACTTTCAAGCAGCACTGTATACCCTTAATATGTCCATAATCATAATAAGGAAATCACTATGCAATGGCTTGCACATCTACAAAGATGACCCATGATTTCTTTGATGATTTCCGATTATGTAAACTCACATTTAAACTCAAACATGAAATCATACAATTATATAGGCTATATTTAGAATGATTACATTCTACATTTATATCTGAATATAAACATATTTTATTGGGTGACTAAATTAAATCATTATCCTCATTCTTCATTTATTCATTTACAATGTCACTTGATCCTGAACTTGTATCATTTAGGTCTGCCACTCTACTGAGCATGCCATCACGTAGTCAGTCAAATTAGTGTCAAAATATACAGATATCAGAAGACAGGTCCTGCGAGCTCATGTCAAAAGTTAAGCACACTGGAGAGGAAGCTGTTGATCTAGGTGAAACATATTTGAGCAGCACAGACCCATCAGAGGACATGTCCAATGACTGCACTGGCTAGCATGGCTCACACAAACTAAACTTGAGAACTTGAAAACGTATTACTAAAACCTGAGAACTTGTTACTTAAACTTAATTTCCTTCTTTACTTGCTCAGGTGTTTTCGTATATATTTATAATATTTAATTTAATTTTTTTCCCCTCTGTATCTTTTATAGCTCCCTATAATTAGGAAATAAATAAAGAGTGTTAAAGATACATTCCGCAATATTTTAGTCCTCTAGGTTTTAAAGCCTATGTACAGTATATGGGCACTGTCAAGCTAAAATGTGTCCCCGATATACAGTTGAAATCAAACTTATTCAACTCCCATTGCAAATCAGGTTTATGTACAGACTTACAGCTGTTTGCAATGAACAAATCAAAGAAATGGCTCAACACAATGACTGCTTCAAGTGGTTTCCCCAAATTCTACTGTAAATGCAACTGATAATAATGACATCTCCAGTCTCAAAATTAATCAACCCTTCATGACAAGCATCTTCATTTCTTAAGAGAGCACACGTTTGCTGTTATGACCTGCTGCAAACGAGATGCATAGTCAGACACCAGCCTCTGGCAGCGTTCCTGAGGACTCTTAGCCCCTTTCTCATGAGCCTTGGCCTCCAGTTCAGTAATATTAATAATATATAAAAACAGGTGATGGTCACTGTATAAGTCATCCAGGACTTCTTCTGCAACCAAGCCTTGGTGGACATTTTCTCCCAGGATTTCCTGATATTTCAATTATCTTCTTGCCTTCCACACACTGCAGGTTTCCTGTGCCATAGGATACAAAGCAGCCTTGGAGCATCACCGAGCCACCACCGCTGAGCCATCGTGCCGAAAAGTTCCAGTTTTGTTTCATCGCTATACAGAATAGAAACCCAAAACCTCTGTGGCTTCTTTATATGATTTTAAACATTTTGGAGCCAACTTTTCTTGTGCTTTTGGGTCAGTAGTGGTGTAGGTCTTGGAGTTCTGGCATGGAAACCTTCTGAATTTAGTATGCGGCTCGCTGTGCTCACTAAAACCTCAGTCCCTTTTGCCACCTAGTCTTGCTGCAGGTCTTTTGCAGTCACTGAATGGTTTTTCACAACATGGTGTCTCAGAAATCTGGTTGCAGCTGTTGATACTGTAGCTTCCTTTTTCTGCCACGTCCAGGTAGTGTAACCATCGTTCTCTTCACTTTGAAGAACCAGCATTAACTTTAACATTAATGTGTTTGTTGGATCGTACCACACGGGCAAGCCTTCACTCCCCACATGCATCAATGAGCCTTGACTGCCCACGACCCTGTCCCGATCAGAGCATATTCCAAACTGCAGCTCTTGTGGAGTGTTCCTGGTCTGCATTGGTCAGTACAGAAGCTCAATTTGCTGAACAAGTTAATGCCGGTTCTGATAGAAAGGTTCCAGAACACACAATGAATATTTATTTGCTTGTGGGGCTGCTGTTTTGGTGCAAAAGGGAGATCAACAAAATTCTTTGCAGGTGGTCATAATGTTATGGTGTATGTACAGTATACAGTATATGGACTAATGAAAATAAATGCCATGGACTAATGAACTGAAATGCCATAGACTAATGAACTGAAATGCCATGGACTAATGAACTGAAATGCCATAGACTAATGAACTGAAATGCCATGGACTAATGAACTGAAATGCCAGACTAATGCCTTTATGCTCAGGTGGGGATCCCAGAGTGTTCAGTCAAGCGCTGCGTCCTACAGATTGCCAGTGCCCTGGAGTTCATCCACCAGCATGGCCTGGTTCACCGAGACATTAAGCCTGAGAACATTCTACTACTGGACAGCCACTGCTGCCGGGTCAAGCTGGCCGACTTTGGCCTGGCCCAGAAGAGAGGCACTCTGATCAGTTTCATCTCTGGAACGCTGCCCTACATGGCCCCAGAGCTGTGTGCTGTGGCTCTGGAGGAGGGCCAGAACGAGGTGACGGCACCACCCCTGAGCGTGGAGCCCAGCCTGGACACATGGGCGTTCGGTGTTGTTATCTTCTGCATCCTCACCGGTTACTTCCCTTGGGAGCGATGCATGGCCTCAGATGACTTCTACCAGGAGTTTGCTGATTGGTGCCAGGCACCTACCTTGGAGGAAGTCCCGTCCCTGTGGAAGAGATTCACCCCGGCTGCCATGGAGATGTTCAGCAGGCTGTTGGAGTTGGATGCTAACAAGAGATGCATGGTGGAGGACGTCAGATCATACGCAGAAGAGGACTGGTTGATGCCAACACTAGTGGATAGAAATGAGCAGCAAGAGAATAACGAGATCAGTGCTAGCTTCTCCACCTCTGGTGGGTGTAGTCCTCTGCACTAGGATTAAACACAGTGCAGTGGGCTCAGAGATGTCTGTGGAAATCCCCTCCAGCTAATGGTATCAACTTGAAAGGGGTCACAAGAAGGTGTCCATTAGACTCTTAAAATGTACAATTAAAATAAGTAGGGTACTTGAATAATACTCACTGTCAGTGTCAGTCCCTAGAGTCACTCAAGAGCTAGATTTGGAGTGAAGGATATAAAGCTGTAGACCTGAGAGCAGGCTAAGTACTATTTTAGTGGGATAATCAACACTGATCTCCGTAGCAGGATTTTAGTGTGTGTGTACAGTATGTACACAATAACAGTAGCCTAAGGAATGTAACAAATTGAAGAAAAATAAGATTGTCAGTTCTTATACCTGCCGTAACCTGAGAAATGTAGCAATAGAGGAGCTATGTGGATCGTGATGTTTTCATGTATTTTAGAATCTGTATCTGCATCACACCAAAAAAATATTTGTTTTTTAATGGAGGAAGAGTCTTCATTTTCCCAGTGTTCATTCTGTCAATGTTCAATTGTCAGTTGTGTCAGTGTACACTGTGTCAGTATTCATTGTGTCAGTCTTCATTTTGTCAGTCTTCATTGTGTCAGTGTTCAAGTGTTAGTTGTGTCAGTGTTCATTTTGTAAGTCTTAATTTTGTCAGTGTTAATGGTGTCAGTGTTTAAATGTTAGTTGTGTCAGTGTTCATTGTGTCAGTGTTCATTTTGTCAGTGTTCATTGTGTCAGTGTTCATTGTGTCAGTGTTCATTTTGTCAGTGTTCATTTTGTCAGTGTTCATTGTGTCAGTGTTCATTGTGTCAGTGTTCATTGTGTCAGTGTTCATTTTGTCAGTGTTCATTTTGTCAGTGTTCATTTTGTCAGTGTTCATTGTGTCAGTGTTCATTGTGTCAGTGTTCATTTTGTCAGTGTTCATTTTGTCAGTGTTCATTGTGTCAGTGTTCATTGTGTCAGTGTTCATTGTGTCAGTGTTCATTTTGTCAGTGTTCATTTTGTCAGTGTTCATTTTGTCAGTGTTCATTGTGTCAGTGTTCATTTTGACAGTGTTCATTGTTTCAGTGTTCAAGTGTTAGTTGTGTCAGTATTCATTGTGTCAGTATTTATTTTATCAGTGTTCAAGTGTTCAAGTGTTAGTTGTGTCAGTATTAATTGTGTCAGTGTTTATTTTGTCAGTGTTCATTGTGTCAGTGTTCAAGTGTTAGAAATCAAATGATCAGAAAATGTATTATCTTTATAATATGACATTTTGAAACTTAAAATAATAATGAACATAGATTTAAATAATCAGTGAGTGCCCCCGATCCTTATCCTAGTTTCATACTTTAACTTGCTAAATACTAGATACTTTATTAAAATGCATTTACATTTAAAAAACTGTGGAGCCTCATGAAAATGTCATTAGATTTTGATATTTGACAACAAATAATTTGTGTTTGTGCTCATTAAAAGACATGATTGTTGTTTATTGGTTGTATACAATGTTTTTAACAGTTTTGTATATGGTTTTGGTATGAAGATAAATAAATGTAATGAATCTTTTCTCTCTGTTTCTTTTAATATTCTGTTGTGTGTGTAACATTCCTTCTCCAACTATAACCTAAGTGATTCATGAGTACACCATCTTCTCTCTACACAACATTGTACATGTTGAAGCTGGTCTACTACTGATGGCCAGCCAGCCTTTGTTAGCTTAAGAGTGGCGGTGTGAGCACGGCTGTTTCACTGAGCGGGAATGTGCTGTCCTGTAAACTGGTGGCAGAAGGCCATTTGGAACTGGGCCTGAACCTTACAACCCTCATGCATTGTAGCATATCTCGGGTGTTACACTAACTAGGGTCATCTTTCAACAGACCCTAGAGCCCCTATAACACAGACATAGCCAATGTAAACACTACACACTGCACTATATGCCGTTTAACTGTTAAACAATCCAACAGGCAATTTGCTTAATTTCCGTTTTAATTATTTAACCAGTCAATTTGACTAAGAACTCATTCTTATTTGCTGAGACGACCAGGGAGCAATTAAGGTTTACTTTCCTGCTCACAAACCTTCGTAAAACGTAACTAACTTTTTCAAACAGGACAAAATTTATTATAATAATCCATACCTTTTTATATGGCCTAATCTACAGTATTTGTTGATTTTACAATTTTCTAATGCAACAGTTTTGCTTTTCCTGCATCGTTCATTGCAACCTGATAGCAACACTTGTGGCTTCTGATCGTGGTTTTCAGTCTTGCAGTGCAACTAGAGTGAGTGCGTATATACACATTAACTGATAAACATCTCACTTCCAGGAAACTATCGAGATTAATCATCAAATGTTTTATCATTTCAAACCTTCATCTTACATAAATATTACCTTGTGTACTAGCTTGTTCAAGCTCCCATATTATTAGTTTTTACTAAAATAGAAACAAGCTCTAAGCCTAGATGTACTGTATGACCTTTTCATGATTATGCTGTTTTAGAGGTTTGCATTACACAGCTAAAATGTTAATTGGCTCTGATTACTGGTCATTTGATGTCAACAGCGATGGCCAACAATCTGTGTGAACTGTATGCCATTCTATTTGATGGGTCATTTCTCTGCATGACTTGACACTAACCTTTCAGAACATATGAAATTGTTGCTCCTGTTGTAAGAAATTGTGACATTTTGTTTTCCCTTAAATTCTGTGTCATTGTGGAAGAAATGTTTTGTTGTACTGTGTCCGTTTGTAAATCTGCCTATATAAGCCATTTTTGTATTGCGCTGAACTGTGTACAAGTATATGTATTTACTTCTTATTGATACCTACAAAGGTCTTAGAAGTCAAATCAAATTGTGAAATTGTCCATTTTATAGCTGGGTCAATCCTAACCCATCTCTTAAGCTAGCATACTGTACAAATCAAATAAAGGGAAACAAATATAGGTAAAAGTTGTAAAAATACCAAAAAAAATCAATACATACAGTACACAGTATCAGTACCAAACGATACTTCTTATGTATTATTATTATTATTTGTAAAGTCACAATGCAGAAAATACAGTATAAGACAAATTACTTAGTCTTAATAAAGTGTTATGTTTCATAAACACTTGGTACGATTATTTGTAAATGATTGAAAGGGTCTGATTAATTTACATGTATATTTTAATGCAGTTCATGTTTATTGGATTCTCAATAAAATTACACATTTATTATGTATTTGTGCCAGTGCTGTAGTAAGACTCACTGAGCTATCCTCTGTGTTCTCCAGCTTTGTGTGGATTTAAATGTTTTCTGGTCTCTTATTCATAGGTCTTTTTATGGTGTCATCCAGGCGTAGTAAATAGGGGAACACTGCTGTAAGGCTGTCTGATCAAAATAGTAATTACAGGTTCCTTAAAGGTACATTTTCTGCTGGTGACATTATTCCATACAGCCCGCTTTCAGATACAACTTATCAAAATGGTTATGTTTGTAATACTACACAGCATATAAAATGTGTAAAAAAATATAATGTAAAATTACAACTAATTTTCATTCAATGCAGGATAAGGAATATAAACTTAGAGTATGTAATTTATGTGGTTAATTGTTTGAGTGGACAAAACAAATGCTGTAATCGGTAAAACATGAGAAGTCTTTTCAAGACGGCTTTGTAAACATAACTTTAAGTAGTCTTGGCTTGCTGTCTGCTGACACTATGGGCCAGAAGCCTATCTGCTATTTTTGTAGTGTCAGGAGGCCATATGTACAATCCACTGCCTGGATGTTAATCTATTGCACGGGCTTAGCTCCAATATAGCTCCTTATTGGAGACAATACTGATCACATATTACTGAAAATGTGTTATCTTTAGCTAATTGAAGATGTGTGTGTGATGTTATAAATGTTTGTGTGATGTTATGAGTCTGATTTGCAACAGCACGAGAATTTATTTTATAAAGATTTTGTTATTTTCTCCAAAATGGGTGCTGTAGTAAATATTTGGATGAGTAGACACAAAAAAGGGATGCATCTCATCAGGGAAGCTTATGTTTCAAAAGCATTAACTTTAACTTTAAATTTAACATTCACTAGTAACAGAACAGTTTCTTCATTGGCTATAGCAGAGTTCTCTCGGCTATGGCAGAAGTTTCTCTCCATCTCGCTGCCATTTGTGTAGAACCAAAGGAAAGCTGGCGTTTAAATATCATGTGTTGCACACTGGAATGACATGTCCGGCCTTTCACTGAGCATGCAGCCTAACAGATGCTGTACATACAGCAACAACAGAAGGCCAAAATGGAGAAGATACTGTAGCAAAGTGCCGTCCTGAAAGGACCATCCACTAGGGAGCACCATCTATTAATAGATCTTCTCTGTTGTGGAAAATCACCACAACTGGGCCTTTTTCACAGCCTCTGGCCACGTAGCACCACTCAAATGGCATGTATGGTGAGGTAAGGACACATTGGGATTTCAAATCCATTCACTACACCAACATTGATTCACTGCATACAAAGATAGGTCTTATGAATAGCACAGCATGTAGTCATTGTAGGCAAGTTATGTTACAGCTAATGTTCTGAATATCTGAATATCTATAGGTATAAACATTTTGTTCAACATTCCATGTTGTCAGTTTTTAAGTGAGCTAAATGTTAAATAAATTGAAACTTTAAAAGGAATAATAAAAGGAATAATAATATTACAGGTTTAATATGATATTCAAATAAGCTGTTAATTCAAACGGTTAATTACAATCAAGTTCAGGAGGGACCTCCTTTTACGTAAAATAAATATATATATTTCATAGGTTTCTACGATCTCCTCCTGACTCTCATAATTCCATTATTTTTAAGTCCTTGATTGTTAATAATTAAAGGTTTAGCACGTTTGCTGTTGTCATCAGTGCTGTTAAACAAACCGTAAAATTTAAGTTTATATGTTTGCTGTTGATAAGACCAAAAGTATACTTAAGTATATTATTTTGACCCCACTGTAGTTGCACTTCTGTAAACTAAATAGTACTAAAATAGTATTTAAATAGTAATGTGTACTCTTACAATAAGTGTGTTAAATATTACCAACATCATTCTTTAGTATACTTAATACATCAATGGAAAAATATTATATATACCCCATTCTTTTCCCACCAGCAACCTTTTGAATTCATACAACAGCCCCGTAATGAAGTGTGAGACTGGGTCTGATGTAACATGATGACCACTACTTACAAATGAGTCCCGCTGGGTATATTTTCAGTTCTTAGACTTCATTTGCCTCTGAATAACTCCTGACAACAAATGTCAGGGACTCTGAAGGTTGACACAAGGGACACAGGATGCTGTGGTTCTGCAAAGTCTCTCCCATGAAGAGAATATACCAGATGTCGCCAGATTCAGTGTGAAAATGTAAAGGTAAGTGGTGGTGTGAAGGTAAATGGCTTTTTATGCTGTATATCAAACTATAAATGTTGAAAAACATACAGTTTCATACACAACACCAAAGCAATTTCCTCTGTGTCAAGCAAGTGATCCTGTTTTTAGTCAGTGGTAGAAAAAGTCGTTTTTATTTAATAATCTATATCACAGTGATAATATTCTTACCTGTGTGTATACACTGCATGTCTTGAATGATTTAACTTTTCTAAAATGTTTTATTTTCAGGCATAGTAAACCATGCAAGTATGACCATAATGAAAAAATATACAAATATAATAGTAATTGTCATAATGTGAATAGCTTTTTAAACAAGTACATTAATGACACCACAAAATGTTCTAAAAAACCTATATTTTCATTTTTATCAAAACTGAATTATATGATTTAACAAATATGACAATGTATATTAAAAACATTCTGGGTAAATATTTTTACTAGTATATTCCACTCATTGTGTCAAAAAGATAATTTTGATAAATTGAGATGATATTAGATTGATTGTCCACCCTCCATGGCTGAATTTTTTTGTCCAATGAAGAAAACACTAAACAATGTTAACAGTTAATAATAGTTCATTATGCGAAAAGTCCTGACCTAATAGTATACATATTACACAGAATGAAAATAAAATTGATTCTAATTTTTATTGCAAATGTAAAATGTTTTCAACGGTAGGAGAAAAGAAATACTATCAAACAAATTTTGAAAAAGAGCTATCGTCTATGAGCCCTGATGGATAAAAAAACGATTCATACTGTAACATAATGCCGTTCTTTAATAAAGGAACTTCCACTGCATACTGTACCTTTTAATATATTTTTTTAAAATGTGTGCTGGCAGGCATTCAATACTTATTCAGTCTTGTATTTGTGTTGACAGACAATGACACAAAAATGAATACATATTTAAAGCAATATCAAATTTTAGAGACAACGTTATTCATTTATTTAGATGCAAAAATATCAGAATAAATCTATAAACCATAAAAAGAGGCATATTACACGCTACATCCGACACACGGATAATAGTTATTACTCTCATTCAAATGAATGCATTTGGCAAATATACAAACATGTGATGAAAGTCAATTCCCCTTTGATAATTGTGTTTGTTGACAGATTAGGTCCTCCAAGTTGCTCACCCGTCTTCATCAACCTCCAGGTAGTCCTCATCATTCTGGACTTCTGGTTCTGTTGTGTCTGGCCTCTCATGAAGCTCTGGAACCTCATCTCTGGCCTCGGTCACAACATCATCGTAGCCATCACCTGAATCTTCCTCCACCTCATAGGTATCCGGTCCTACAAAAACATTCAGTAGATAGCAGCACATTAAGAACTCCTGAATGAATATACTGTATGGATTGTAACAGAGTTAAGCCTTCATCTCACGGTTGGTAGGATCAACTCCTGCCTCCAGTAGTTGGTCACCAGATTCCTCTCTCTGCTTGGTTAAGGGTTGAGTTAGGGCCCTCTCCTCCTCAACAATGTCATCATAGGCCTGGGATGATGCTTCACTTTGTTGGTCCTTCTCCATCTCTCCACCAGTCTCTGAATGTGATGGTACAATACAGTGAGTCAGCCCTGCACTCTGCCCTGGATTGCCTACTGTTGATGGTGTGCAGACTCTGGCAAAATGTCTACCTTGTCAAGATTACTTGCATCCAGCCTACAGCTACTTGACACAACCTCTGATTGAACTCACCATGTTGTTTTAAGTCTGTCCTTCCGTTCCTTTCCAATTCAAATCCGTCAGTCTCAATATCCTCATAGTCCCCACTCTCAAACGTAGACTCTTTTCTCAGTGAAAGTCGTGCTGCATTCAAAACATTACTCAAAATTTCAGAATGCAGTGACTCTAGAACACATGCATTCAAACCAATAAATTCACATAAACATTTGACTAAATAACAGGCTATCTTTGACAGTATGCTGTCAAAGAACTATGTGACTGCCCTCTGGTGGTGGCTCAATTACACAAACACAATGGCCCTCATTTATGAAACGTGCGTACGACCTAAAACAGGCGTACGACGGGCGTACGGCGATTCTTACGCAAAGCAAGGGATTTATCAATTTGAACGTGATCGTAGGCTGCGATAAAATCTCACGTCTGGTCTGACTTCGTGTACGCAAATTCTATAGTGTGACTAGCCGTGTTCATGGTATAACCACCTT
>JACXGM010008271.1:0-23299 GCA_016801145.1 Umbra pygmaea
GTAGTTGTTGCACTATGAGCATTATTTGGACTTTATTATGTTGTTCTATGCTATATTGCACGTGTTTTTATAGCTTTTTATGATATTTTTCAAGTGTTTTAATAAATGTTTCAAGTTCAAGTAGTTGGAATCTTAGAAAATCCTTTTTTTACCGTGGTATCGAAATCGGCATCGAGAATCGTGTAATTTTACTGGTATTTGCACCGACTACTGAATTTTTGGTATCGTGACACCCCTACTGTTTACACAGGGTTGGTGAGGGCATGCTCACCATGGTTATCTACTGTTTACACATACTCATTTATGATGTCATCTCATCACATATTATATAGTTTCAACATTGGTGGGGACACGTTTTCATTGTCCTATATATGCTCCTGCCTGTTGCTAAAAGTATGACCTGATGCAAGTTTTCGTGCACGATAAGCTAGTTTGTATCAACGTATGTATGTATGTACTTTATGAACAGGATGGAACAATTATTCAATCTAACTATTACTTGCTAAACAGTTACAGTATTTATATATTATTACTGCCACAACTTGCCTCAGACAATATTGCAAAATGACCACTTTCTCCCTCATTCACTGTTTTAATCACTTATCCTCATCTGTGACTGTGCTGCTCCACCTGTCTTTCCCTTGTCTTTGCTGCTCCCTTCTTCCATTGCTTCATTATTGGTACCACTTTATTTTGAGATTCCAAAAAGTATATCTGTAGATGCTCTACAGATTATCTGCAGACTATCAACAACATTTTAACAGACTCTACTAAATCTATTCCTAACCTTAACCCTTCCCCTAATGTTAAGCATAACCTTAACCATTACCCTAAAACATATTAGTTGCTTATCAACAGATAGTTTGTTGAAAGTTTGTTAATGATAGTCCTATCTGTAGAGCACCTACAGATGGAATTTCGGACTCTCAAAATAGAGTGTAATCAATTTATTTTATAGAAGTTGACATGTTCCAAATATAAATAAATATATATGGCAATGCTAAAGTATTTTCCTGTGTATTTCTATATCGCATTAGCCTAGTATAAACACTGTGCCTCAAACACTATATAAAATTTTTGTCTAACACTAACTGTCATAATCACTATACAATTTTAAGGCATCACCTGTGACCATGTTTGTCTATCTCTTAATGTCTTGTAACTTCTGCTTTGATCAACTGGTTCATTTGCCTGAAATGTATTCACACTGTATAGAAAGTATAAAGTTATATTAGAATCATTACTGACTGCAAGTAGATTGGCAAGCCCCTGAAATAAAAAATGTAAAATGAGACAAATTGCTACTACTTAGCTACACATTGTTTTTTTGCTGGATAATGTACTTAAATTAATATTTCTTTGGCCTGCTATTCTTCTGCCATGTCAATTCCATTGAAGTAAGCAGAAGCTGACACTACATCATGCTAGTTGGTGTGATTTTCACGGTTTACGTTGGTTGTGAGAGGTATGGAGGGAGGGAGACCAAAGGCAGGTGGATTCTTGCAGGTTTAATAAATTACGTTGCTTCCCATGTTGCACGAGACTGGACATAGCATAAATGGAGATGGCACAACTTCACTGACACTGTGCTCTTATCTGTGGCAAAGAACATGTCTAATAACATGACTGTATACCTGGCAATTCGCGTAACTCATGCATAAATGCAAAATACAGGAATGCAACACGGTGATACATAAACCACATAATAATAATTAATGAACTGCACCTTCCTCTTCTTCACCCAGACTAATATAGGGACTGATCACCAGCTGAATGTAATTAGAAGCAATCAGTCCCAACCAGCTGTAACATCCAGCCCAGGGTGGGCTGTGAAACTGACTTTATTTATTTTTCAGTTGCTCTCCTGTGTGTGTCCTGTCTCTTGCTTGCTTCCTCATGTGTTGTGTTTTGGTCCCCCACTGGTGTCCCTTCTATGCATTGCATGTGTTTATGTTCTTCCCGTTGTGTCTGTTTAGGTAACGTCAATGTTATTAGGTTCCCAGGTGTTTTGTGTTAGTCGTCATTTGTTTTAGTATTTAGCCCTTGTGTTTCCTCCTTGTCCCTGTCGATCAATGTTCCCTGTTGCATGTTCCTGTGGTGTTGCTATGCTCTCGGTATTGTGTACTTTGGTATTGTATACTTTCGGTTTAGCCCCTCGGCAGTGTTTGTTTTACTCACTATCGTTTGGAATAAATATCATTGGATTTATTGGCATTCCTTTGCGCCTGTCTCATTCCTACCATAACGCTCAAGGGATTTGTGACACCAGCACCAGGTGAACAAGAGAAAGGTGCCACATTTACATAGCACGTACCTCAACATAAAGTAAACCCTCAGTGCATCACACTGACAATACATAAAGAACACAAAAAACATGAACCATAAGATATGTAAACAGTGAGTCCAAATCTCTTTTCTATAATGTCCACCATACCTGGCAAAAGTCCTGCCAAGATGTGACAGTGATGATATTAACTAGTGATGGGCATTAGGAATCACTACAGTTAACTGAATCACTAAGTTCAGTTATTATAAAAGATTCTGATCTTTTAAATCACGTAATCATTTAATTAATCTTTTTGTCAATTTCATGTTTATCTCATGATTGGACCATTTTGTTTACTGTAATAGCACTCCATTTAATGTTTTCAGATTATAACATGAAGATTATCTTGTAAACAAAAACAATTTGCAACAATAACCAAATGATTTAGCCTTCATAAAATAATCCTTTGTTGCCCTAAGTCATACCCATCATTATCTTTGACTACATTGAGCCATGACACAGACATTATGAGCAATGTTATTTCATTGGTTATTAGCCTACACTATGAAAATATTATTATCTGAACATTAATTGGCTTTATATTACTTCAGTTTCAATATGTTCTACTCCAATGTCATTCTAATAGGCTGCATAGGGTACTATTGTATTATTCGGTTCCAAGGTTTGGATATCATTGTTCTCTGTGTTCCATTAAGAAGAGGGGAAGGTAGCACAGTCTGATTGTTGATAAAAAATATTTTGAAAGTGAAGTAGGCAAGTTGAGGTATAAACTTTGTTTTTTTATTTATCATTCACTCAGAGCTGAAAACTGGAGTGTGTGACACATGTATCCAATATCTAATTTACTAGTAGTGAGCACCTCCAACAAAATTTGGGGTGTGCACGATTTTATACCTTATAGCAGTTATTATGTACAACACAATTCCTGTAAAAATCAGAGATTTTAAAAAACTGTAGGCCACAATTACTGTAGCATACCTGGCTGAAGTAGAGAACCAAGGTGAAGGTTTCTCACTCATTGTGCTACACTATCCAAAAATAAGACCGCAATGAGCAAATTAAAAATATTTTAAGCAATACAATTACTATATGATGGTACTGTAGCCTATCTGACATCCTCATATTCCCAGTTTACCTAAATAAATTGATGACTGATAATCTTGATAGCATTAGGCATTACTGTAGGCCAATACCGCTGTTAGTAAAATAGCTATCAAATTAACATTTTTTTTCTATCATTGTCATAAACAATATAGTTTATAAAGGTCAAATTGATGGTTATGTGGTTTTGGCTGAAGTTAACTTGGCTAGTGAGTGATACCTGTGTGGATCGTTCCCTGCACACTTTTGTACAACTTAAGGAATGGGGTTGATCTTGTCTGTGTTTAATGCAGATAGTTCTATCTTAGTTTTTCGCAGAGGACTGATGCATTCTGCAGCATATCGGTAAAGGCAACGCGCACTGGGTCTCAAAGAGTCGTCTGCAACCGCATGAAGTGTTTTTATAATTTTCTCACATGAAAGAATCTTTTAGAGCAGCGATTCAGGACACCAAGTTCACTAAAAATATTTGTTCAAAAAGAAGAAATCGTTCATGCTTCACATATCACTAATATTATTAAAACCTCCAGTTATCAAGTTTGCAGCTACTACAGTTACCAAGTCTGTAAAACCTCCAGTTACCAAGTCCACCACAACTGCTGAGTTGTCTCAATGCAAGATAATTAATGTCCAGAGCTTGCAATGATTTGTTAGCAATACTACTGTAGATATTTTGAACACTTTGTGAGTAGTCTATCATAAAGTTATCCTATTAAACAATCAAGGTTGTGCCTCGCTCAATGACACACAGTACTACTGGCAGCAGTCAGGTAAACAACACAACTGATCAGATCTCCTGCCAATCAGGAGCAACACAGCACTTGAGGGTGTTAACCTACAGTCTATGGTGTTAACCCATTGGGGAGCTGGAAGAGAAAACTATGAAAAAAATACATTTAGACTAATCGCAATTATTGGTGGGGACAATACGTGATTCCGACTTACGATTACTGTTCCCCTTTGCTGATGCAATTTGTCTATATTTGGCATAGGCCGTCGTGAGTTTGATACTGTTCCCTTTGATGCATCAAATAATTGTTTCGTTTTTGTGGCCAATGCAACTGCAATATTGTCAACAACTATTTGGCCTCTTGCATATCTGTTAGTTGCATCTTGTTGCTTGAGAACTCAAATGTGAATGTGGTAATTGTCAGACATCTTTTAAAAATGACATATGCCCATCTTAATATCAGACTGAATCACTTTTAATACCAGATTAATACACTCTAAATATTAGACTGAATCACTCTTAATACCAGACTGAATAACTCTTAATACCAGACTGAATCACTCTTAATAGCAGACTGAATAATACCAGACTGAATCACTCTTAATACCAGACTGAATCACTCTTAATACCAGACTGAATAATACCAGACTGAATCACTCCTAATACCAGATTAATACACTCTAAATGTCTGACTGAATCACTCTAAATATCAGACTGAATCACTCTAAATATCAGACTGAATCACTCTAAATATCAGACTGAATCACTCTAAATATCAGACTGAATCACTCTTAATACCAGACTGAATCACTCTTAATACCAGACTGAATCACTCTTAATACCAGACTGAATCACTCTTAATACCAGACTGAATCACTCTTAATACCAGACTGAATCACTCTTAATACCAGACTGAATCAATCTTAAAACCAGACTGAATCACTCCTAAAACCAGACTGAATCACATTTAATACCAGCCTCAATCACTCTTAACACCAGACTGAATCACTCTTAATACCTGTCCCAGACTGAAGCAACAAACTGTGCTGTCTTCACAGAGAGAAAAGATATGCTGAAGCTCGTAAAAGCACATAAAAATAACCAGTGCAAGGTTGCACTTTCTGTTTTTTTTTGGTTGCATGTTTTATCTTCACATTTCTATTTCTGCCAGTGGTCCAGATGTGTCAGGGGACAGCGCTAAGGTCTACCACCGGAGTCTGGATGTCCTGCAAACCTGGCTGACTGACTTCAGGCTGGTGGACTTCCTCCCCAAGTCCAGCCTGCTGATGACACTGGAAAACTTCCTAATCACTGAAGTAAAAGATTCAATCAACCATAATCAATCACAGAAACAAACCATAAAATGTAATGAGACAATGAGTCACTCAAGAAAGTAATTGAAACACAGGATTAATGTCTTAACTAATCAGTAAAATGTTTTTAATATTTACAGCTACAATACTCTATTTGAAATACCCCGGTTCTTCTTATTCATGTAGGTGTGTCCAATAGACACCCGAGGAGAGAGGCTGCTGGCCACTCTTAAGAGCCCACTCAGGAACAGGTGGAGCCCCGACCCTGGAAGCCCAATCGGCATGCAGAACCATGACGACCATAACATTTCTGTTCTTACTAGAAAATCTTCTATTGAGGACTCTGGAAGAAAGGTCCATAAAATAATAGTTTTATTTGTACCATTATTTATTTTTTATGTTTTGTTTCTCGCCATAAACCAAAATCTTATTGGTCCGAAGTACCTCTGAGATCGATTTACAATTATACGAATTTCAGCTAATTGGAACCCTCAGACCTACAGTTGCAATCAAAATTATCTCAAGTACACCTGATGCAACTAATCGTTGCAACTAAAAGTTGCAGCAGGTGCGCTAGAGCTGGAACATATGAAATACCTGAACTGGCTAGGGGTTTGTTGAGTGTCACGTTAGAATGCATATGAGAAACATGGCTAAGTCAGAAAAACGTTAAGAGAAGAGATCATCACCTTTTACAAAAAAGGAAAGAGATACGAAAAGATAGCTAAGGCACTGATTCTTCCCAGAGACATCTCTGGAAGTATAGTTCACAATTTCAGAGTGAAGGGAATGGTGATTACAATACCTGGACGGGGCAGAAAAAGGAAGCTATCAACGGCTGCAACCAGATTTCTGAGAAGGCTCTGATTAAGATAAAGGAAGTAAATCAGTAGTGTTAGGGAGGCAGGAAAAAAGTGGTGGAAAAAAGAGGTCACACACACCTAGAAACTGTCTCTCTCGATCTGTCAGTGGAGAAGGAGAAACCGCTCAACTTCGCTTTGCCTGTCTGGTTCTGACGTCACTCACGAAAGCAGCGCTTTCTAGTGAGTTGTGGGGGGGACTAGCCCCCTTTCTCTTTTTCACAGACACCAGCGGGTTTTGACACAGAGAAAAGTTTATCCTTTATCGCTCTCATGTGTCAATTTGGTAGCAACTCGCTCTTAGCCAAGTTAGCAAGGGGCGAGCTGCTCTGGATAAAATCTCAGGCCTGTTTGTCTTGCATTTGAGCTGAAGGAGATTTTGTGCCCTTTATTAATGAGATAGAGACTCTTATTTTATTAGGAACTGTTTTCTCTATTAGGTTCCAATTTCTCCTTCTCAATACTGTTACTAGCGGCAGAGAAATAGCTAGAATGAGTAGGTAAGAGCCCCGCATTACCAATAAAAGGAACTGCATTCTGGCTGGAGTGTAGCGCTGTCTGAACAATAAATCAATCAATCACATTTGTTTATAATGCCCTTTTTACAACAGCAGTTGTCACAAAGTGCTTTGACAGACACCTGGCCCGAGACCCCTAAAAGCAAGCAGCACAACTGATGCACAGTGGCTAGGAAAAACTCCCTAGTAGGTGGGACCTGGGAAGAAACCTAGAGAGGCCAGACTCAAGGGGGTGGCCAGTTCTCTTCTGGCTGTACCGGGTGGGGGATCTGAAGGTACACAGCTCATAAGGTCACTTTGTTTATCAGTGTTCAATTATTGTCCAGCAATGAAGATATGATGGGTGGACTGTGACCATAGTCTTTATGTAGCATCAATACAGTTTGGTGGTCTTGTGAAGGAAGAACGTGAAGCCGCCTGGAGAAAGCTGGTGTCATCAGGTGGAAATGTGATCATCAACCACAGTGACATGGGATCTAGCACAGCAGCGGGTTGGGCACAGGAACGGGACAGGAAGGAGTCATCAGGCCACATGGTCCTGTCGCATGTTCCTAGGGTCCTCCTAGGATGAACATGACATCAGGAACATTAGAGTGGGCATACCTTGGGTCTAGTACCTTGACACAGCTCTGTCCCTAAAATGAATATATAATCTGCCTCTGGGGGCAGAAAAACTAGCCACGTTATCACCCAAATTCACACGAGTCAGTGTGGCGGGTAGGCTCAGATGACGGAGAAGGTGCAGTAGATTGATGCTGCTGAATTGGAAAAACTCTTCTGTATGGCACTCTTCTCCTTGGCAGAACGTGCTGTGCTCTCAGTCAGTGACCTCCCAAACAGGACGTCTTTCACCTGTACTTTAGCAGGGTGCCGGACAGCCACAGGGGCCACTAAGACACCGCTGCCACCGCCCATTTGCCCTCCCTACACAAAACTGCCGAAACACAGCGGAGTAGGTTTCTTCCTGAGCGCGGGTCCAGCGTATTGCAGGCCTTCCACGCACCATTGCAGGCCTTCTTTTTTCTCTTCAGAAGTAGAAGCCATCGTCACCACGACATCCGCCGCAGGCAGTCTGGTGAAAAAGGGCCTCTCTCCTCACCCTCAGATTTGCCGGCAAAGCTGAGCATATGGCACACATGGGGTTGTTGTGGCCTGAGCACGGTCCTAGCCCAGACAAAAAATGCATAATTCATGAATCTTGCCATCCTGGAGTAGACTGCGAAACCGGCAAGCCAAACTGAGGACATAAAGGAAAAATACATAAAAATACAAAAACGTGACGACTGATTAATCACGGTGATATTGTCTTCTTGATGGTGCAGCGTTAAACAACCAGTCGGCTGAACAACTAATAGAAACGACATAGCAGGCTGAGCCCCCTTATATGGGGCAGCGCTGTCAACCCATTGGCTGGTGCGGTGACGTGTATGCAAAGTGATTTTTTCAGGAGGGTTAAACCACTAAGAGCACAGCTATCCTATGGGGCAGAGCTTCACGATATAAAACAGTGGTTCTCAAATCTCTTCTCGTGGACCCCCAGACGTGAAACAGTTTAGCTGTAGCCCTGAACCATCACATCATATTCACTAATAAACAATAAACACTAAAAAAACGAATAAACAACATGTGGATTAATAGATAGTTGAATCAGGTGTGCTAACTCAGGGGTAGGTCAAATACATGGACTGGCTGTGGGTCAATAATGCTCAGCGATACTCATTCCTGCTCGCGCCAAGCCGCCATTCTGTACGTTTTCCGTCCAACCCAAGTTTCAACTACCCTGAGTTAGCGTTTCATCCTGGTAATGAGTAGCGTCACCTGTGCTAAATTTGGTTTGTAACATAAACCTACAGAATGGTGGCTCGCAGGAATGAGTATTGCTGCTTTAGATGAGTACCATAATCCAGAAAAAACTAAGTGTTGAAAATAGCATGAATATTTTTTTTTACTATTTCATTGAAATGGTAAAAATGTACATTACTCTTAACTGGAATGCACATTATATGAAAGGCACCTATAGGAGATTATTCACACAAATCTTTCTAAGACCGGCCTTTATTTTTCCATGTTGACCACGCCCCCGGCCATTGCCAGTGGCCTGCCGTTTAATTGACTACCGTTTTTTGAGGAATTATGGTATATACTACATTAGCACTAACACTATAACCAAAGGTAAGGAAACAAACTTAAGGAGGAACTACCTAAAATGGAAAACTAAATACATGTATTTATGCACAGAACCTGTCTTTAATTCATCTCTGTAGACTTTCCATTGGAGAATATCCAGGGGGGTGGAACCAAAGTCATCCCAGCCCAAAGACTTGTCCTACTCCATAGGAGCCGTGCTACCCATGCCCTGCTACAACTACCTAAGCGAGGACCCATCCAGTGGCTGCCTCAGACGCGAGAAGAGACACCCATTTAGTCAGAGTGAACACAGCGCCCAACACACTGCACAACAACTCACTCTGCTGCAGCACGTACGTCCACTCACACTCACTCACATGCATTCTAAAACACCTTACTGCAGAAACATGCACACAGACATACAAAATGTGCTCATTGCATTTAAATGCAGTCAATCAGAATATGAAAGCGAATGAATGTCATAATTAAACACTTGGAGGCGCCAAATTGCTGCTTTATGAATTTCAAACTGACAGTGTTGCTGTGTTCATAACCAGAAACACCTGTCAACATTTTGATGCCCTGAAATAGGGTGAACATGTATAGGAAGTGTTGTCATTTGAAAATGTTGAAAACATTTAGAGCATAAACCCTCAAAGTCTGAGAATCAGGAATAGATCTACATTTTAAAATGACTATTTGAGTCAAATGGAGAAAACAAATGCCTAATGGAGCAATAATTATTACAAGTGATGTATAAAAATATGTAACAGAAGCTACTGGTTTGATTTCAGGAAATGTTTCAAAGCTGTCACCCAGTTAATTTCCTCAACTCTAGAGCTCAAGGAGTCAGCGACAACAACAATAATGTCACCAAGTAAGAAGATATTCCATTCAGTTATGTTAGAAGTACTAAATGAGTGCTAGGGTCATTAGATGGAGTGGTTCACCCACAGCCCAGGTCCATATTATCGTTCTTCTCTTGCAGACAAGTGTCACACACTTTACTTCCAGCAGAGGGCAGCAGTCTTTTTGTTAATGAGGATGTGTCACAGGACGGCCAGCTTCAACACCTCCTGAGATTCGCTGAAAGCATCTCTACCTGGGTTTCTGCTGAAGTTGTCATCTGTGATTCAGTAAAGGTGACTGCTACAACCCAGTAGGGCTATGTTCATATCCTCACATCATTCCTTGAAAACACACTAATATTTACACTTATGTTTCATTTATTGTGAGTCATTGTCCACGCACATCATTTTTCCTCAAAGGAAAACCTTCATTGTCTACACTCATTAATTCCACACAAAGTCACTGTCAATAGAATCAAATTATACGAGAGCCATTAAATGCACATTTTCTATACTTCTTTGGTTGATTGCATGACAATAGAATCCCTACTCATCTTCTCTCACTGCAGACCCAAGCGGCTTTGCTCGCTAGGTTTCTGTTAATTGCCAAACACTGCTATGAATCAAGAGACTTTGCCACTGCCATGCAGGTCCTGGGAGGCCTAGAGAACATGATTGTCAGGCAGCTAGCGGTAAGTACAGTCAAGTGGAACATTTGTAAAAAAAACTATACATATACTGTGTCCCATAGGCCATAAATGAAATGCCAGATGTATTCTGTTATAGTACAAGTTAATATTTAATTACTTTCTGAGATATAAGCAGGTAATGTAAAATAGGGTTTTACAAAGACATATTATTTATTTGAGTAAAAATAACAACTGAAAATGATGAATTGTGTCCTTGATCCAATGGTGTAAGCTGCAGAATTCACTGCACTTTCACCAAAAACTCTGCTTTATTTTTTCACACATTTCTGCAAAGAAAAGCATATTCAATCCCTGAAAATGATATGTTTAGATGTAAATTATATATTGGTTTTGTTAATAATCCTGTACCCGTTCTTGTCAACGTGAACCTCAGGAGAAGAAAGCTCATGGAAGTGTTAGACAGATTTATTGGTTCTTGCTAAATGAAACACCTCTTGCCGATAGGCATGGAAACATGTGTCTACCAAAGTGTGTGATGTTCTGGAGGAGCTCCGTGCCGTACAGGTGAGGTGTGGGTTTGTTTGTGGGTGGGTGTCCTCATCTTTCCCAGTAAGGGGTTTCAGACAAACTGAAAGAGAAACACCTTCAAGTGGCACATTTGTGGAACACACAGCTTTTCTGCATTTTTTTCCTGATTTATACAAACCAGCCTATGTAAAACCTCATTATCCTGGCTATCATCATATTATTAGTTAAAATTGGCTGTACGGACTAAATGTTTCATACACGCAGATGTTGAGAGAATGGGGTAAATTATTTAGACAAACTAGATACAAATTTTCTTTTAAATAATGTTTTAAATGAATGTAAATACAAGGCATCCTGTCTTGAAGCTGTTTTTTTTCTCTAGTCTCTCTATTTTCCTGTCTCTCTCACCCTCAGGTCTTCCTGAAGAGTGATAACCTGTGTCTGATGGGAGGCCAGCATGTGAACAAGAGGCCCACTGTCCCTGTTGCCCACATTCTGGCCATGCACCTCCAACAGCTGGAGCTGGGCTCCTTCAAGCTGACCAGCGGCGCCTACAAGTGGCCGAAACTCAGGTGAATAGGCGACATAGTGGCCAATATATACTACCCGACAAAAGTAGCGAAATGTGTGATTTAGGGCATCCGGAATTCGAGTTAAAATGCTATAAAATACCCCAGACACAAAACAAATTACATTTGGATTTAAGTAAAACCACAGAAAAAGCCTGAATATTTCTATTCATGTTAATGATATGATTACAACAGATTAGACTTGTTGTATTATTTCACAGTAGTATGTATCAATTATCAAAACAGAATTACATAGTTTCTCAAGATCATTTATTTTATCACGTTTCTAACAAAATAGTTATTGTCAAAATACTGTAGGTACTAGGCTAAAATCAAATGTGTGTCATATCACGTGGGATAGTTGTGCAGAACAAGTAATGATTGCTAGCTGGTTAGGTTAGTTGAATAACAGTTGCAGGAACGTTGGGAAAAACGAGAATGCCAAAGCATGCCAAAACACCTGTTTAGAGGTGAGTTCAGTGTCTGTGCAGATGAAAGCATTTGGATACAACTTTGTGAAATAATGATTATTTTGCGTGACAAAACGAATGTTCTTTCACAAAGAAAAACACAAAAATTGTGAAGCTCAACTGCTTTTGGTACATCAGCTGCTGCCGCAGGTGGGGGACCCACGATCCCTGGCTGCAGTGTGGCCAGCGCCCTCGGGCACAGGGTCTGGTCCTCTGGAAGAGGTCAGCTAGGCACAGGTGGATCACAAAGATAAACTAGCAGCCTCAATCTTCTGGGTTGTGGGGCTGGCGGTGAGGGGGATTCTAGTTGGCAAGGGTGGCCTGATGGTTTATTGGAGGGCCCTCTGGCATCTGCCCAAAATCCAGACTCGCCAGTCCTCCGCTGGGTGAAGTTTTGCCACTACTAGCAGAAAAAGTCAAGCTGCTCAGCTTTTTTGATGTCTTGTGAACATCCATCTTCTTCTTGATCACATTCCAGAGGTTTTCAATGGGGTTGATTTAAGAAACAATTGCAGTGGTCTTGTAATTCTTTCCAGTGCTCTATATAGAGGAAAATGTTTCAATGTGACCTAGGTACAGTATATCAGAAGCTTAATGCAATGTCCAATGTAACGTACACCCACATATGTGTGCGTACAGTATATATTATATATATTATTTTACATTTAAGCAAAATAGCCAGCTTTAAGAGGCTTTTTACACTATGATAAATTTCAATAGATTTCAGCAACATTTTCGTATCCGCTCGAGCCGAGCACAGGACGAGACAAAATTGTAGTGTGGGAACTTGCGCGTCTCTCTCGAATTCCACGCAACCTCCGGAGGTAGCGCACAAGAAAATTTTAAAAGATCCCACCTGTGGCTTTGCTAATAGCCCAGGAGAAATGTGTATTGCTGGGGAATTCTTCTCGTGTACAGTACCTCAATGGGCTGGGCTGGTTTTTGACCAAAGAGCTCTGGCACCCTGCTGAAGGCGTCGTGAAGGACACACCCACACGCAAAATTGTGCTCTGAAGACTTAACAGTGCAAAATACAAACAATATGGAAATTATTTTGTCTTGGCTCGAGCAGATTCGAGAATCTATCGGGTTGTAAATGCGGCCTAAGTCATTGGGCAATAATGAAAGCGGGTTCACTGTCTTGAGGAAAAAAAGAGGAGCAATAGAAACAAAAAGATGGAGTGCTCACTCTAATGCTGTAGGGAAAAAATTCAGTCAAGTAAAAAGACCAGTGTGGCTGGATGTTTTGCACTATAATATATATTTTTCCATTGAAGAACACTATAGCCTTGTGATTATTTTTGCAGTATAAATGTGTGGAGGTGAAGCTTTACAGATGATATGTAATGTGTTTTAGGGTTGAGAAAGGAAGACCAAGGCAGGGAGTGGTGTTCAATATTTATTTAGGAACACTTGCAGACAACAAACCTAGGTCGAATTCAACCATGACCTAAAACAGGGCCACTGTAGTGGTGCAACGGATTGTCATTGATCCGTGATCCGTTCGGATCAATATCTTCGGTTCGGCACACACGTGATCCGCGGATTGATTTCTGAAAAAAAAGATTGTGTGCATGTTCAGTCCGCTCACAGCATGGTCAAAGCGAGCGGAGGAACGGAGGAGCTTGAACGTCCCGCGTCATTTAAATCCCCAGTATGGGAGCATATTGGTTTCCCTGTTAAATATAATGATGAAGGAAAGAGGTTAGTGGATAAAACCGTGACAGTGTGTAGGCACTGTGGCACAAGAAAGCCATATGACAGTGGAAACACATCAAGCATGGCCACGCATTTGAAGCGACATCACTCCGGTGTTTCACTGACAGGAGTGAAAACGAAAGTTGCAAAACAACCGCTTATCACCGTGGCATTTAAGCAATTAATCAGACCGGGCTAAAGCCATCACAAACGCTATCGGTGTGTTTAGGTGCAGACATGAGGCCATATTCGGTTGTGCAAAAGGAGGACTTTAAACACATGCTGAAAGTGTTTGAGCCACGTTACGACATCCCATCGCATACGGGACATACTAAAACGCTTTATGTGAAAAAGCTTAACGTGGTTTTAATGTACCTAAACAATGGTCAATCATCACCAAATTTCTCATGGCCATATCTTGTTATGAACACTTAAGCCTGTCAAAATAACTAAACCGAAATCCAACGATTATAGAAGTAATCTCACGTTAAAATTTTCTTCTTCATTGGCTCCTATGGTGAGGAAAAGGCTTAACGTGATTTAATTTACCTAAACAACAATCAATATTAACCACATTTCTCTCTCATATTGCTCATCATAACCACAGAAAATTATAAAAACAACTAACCCAAATTCCAATTATTTTTTTTATATTTAAAAATGATCCGATCTGTGACTCTGATCCGAGAAACGATCCGATCTGTGAGTTTTTTGATCCGCTGCACCCCTAGGCGACTGTGAAGCTCAAATCAAATAATGTGGGACTAGAAAGTACAATGTAAATATACTCTCACTGTGCACTTTTCGTGGCACCACAGGGATGAGATTGTTGTTTACATAGATTTAACCTTCACAGGACAAGGGTAATAAAGCACATTAACGTAGCACGACACGAACATCATACACTGCATATACATAGGAGTCCTGGAAGGATATGGACCTCATACCATCTGGGGAGGATGCCTGTTCCTTCTTTAAGAATACTTTCATTGCGATCCTGAAAAAGCATGCTCCTCTCAAAAAGTTTGAAACAAAGAGCAGATATAGTCCCTGGTTCACTCCAGAACTGAGCGCCCTCGGCCAGCACAAAAACATTCTGTGGTGGACTACACTAGCCTCAAATAACCCACATGATCTGCAGCTCTTTACGGAAACTATAAACCAGTACACACAGGCAGTAAGGGAAGCTAAGGCTAGCTTTTTAAAAACATAAATTTGCTTCCTGAAGTACCAAGTCTAAAAAGTTTTGGGAAACAGTTAAATCAATGGAAAACCCCTCCGCCCAGTTGCCCACCGCTTTTAAGCTAGGTGATACTGTCACTACCAACAACTCTACTATTATAGAGAACTTCAATAAGCATTTAGCTATGGCAGGCCATGCGTTCCATCTGGCCTCCCCCACCCAGACAACTCTGCACCTACTTCTGCATCTGGCCCTAGCCCCCCACATCTCTCATTTGCCGAAATCGAAGAGGTTTTGAGAGAACTGCAAATCCTTGACCCCTACAAATCAGATGGACTTCATAATCTAAAAACCTTTCTTCCTAAAAATATCTGCTGAAATTATCACATCTCCCATCACTAGCCCTTTCAACATCTCCCTTGCTGTTTCAGAGGTACCTAAGGACTGGAAAGCTGCTGCAGTAATCCCCCTATTCAAAGTCTGCGACACTTCAGACCCAAACTGCTACAGATCTATTTACATCCTGCCATGCCTCTCTAAAGTCTTTGAAAGTCAAGTCAATAAACAGATAATAGACCATTTTGAGTCCCACCACAGCCTCTCTGATATGCAATCTGGCTTCCGAGTTGGTCGTGGGTGCACCTCATCAACACTTAAGGTTCTAAATGACATCATAACAGCCATCGACCAAAGACAATATTGTGGAGCTGTCTTCATCGACCTGGCCAAGGCATTTGATTCTGTCAATCATAGCATCCTTACTGGCAGACTCAAGGACCTGGGTCTCTCAAATGAGTCTGACTCCCTAACCACTGAGCGATCTGACCTCTGACCTAAATTAACCCTAATAGTCAACACAGCACAGTCCAATATATTAATTAATCATAATTGGCCATCAACCTAAATCAAACTCTAAATAGTTTATTTCTACCACAACACAGCTACAGTCCTTGCCATGTTGTGACCATGATAATTTGCAAAGTAGTACACCCTTTGTTAAGTAGTCTCCTCGATGAGTATGGCAATGCAAAGTGAAATGTATCATCACCTATTGAAAACAACAAATAAGACAACCAGGTTTCTGAAGTGAAAACTGGAACTTTGGAATTGTTTTGTTAATAGCTAAAGAGGAAATGACAAGTTCACTTGGTCATCCATAGCCAAATTGTGGCTATGAAATGTGTGCTTCTTGCATCAGCAGACTAGGTACTAAGATGTCTGAAGGGTAGTGTATGAAGCAGACTAGTATGATGAAATGAAGTGTGCTTATTGTCTGAACTGTGACGGTAGTGAAAGGTAGACCTGCTCATTCTACCTGTAAATAGACAGGCACATGACAGAATCTTTATAATGACACAGCACATTTGGATTTCATCAAAAATATGGAAGCACACAATATTTTAGTCTTATTTAGTTTTTACATGGATCCCAATGGATATTGCTTTACTAGGAGGGGCTGCATTGGAGCTAGTAACAGGTTATACAGTTGTATGTGTTTGGATCAGCAATTTCATTTTGATCTATCAAATAAAATGAAAAACACAGTATTATTTCAGTAGTGAAATTAGGTTTATTGAATAAACTGAAAATGTGCAATATGCATCAAAACAAAATTAGACAGGTGTTTAAATTTGGGCACCCCAACATAAAATTTCACATCAATATAGATGCTTTCTATAGCCTGTAATGAGTGTCTGGATTAAAGGTAAAGGTACTTTATTTGTCACATACACATACAGTGGGGCAAAAAAGTATTTAGTCAGCCACCAATTGTGCAAGTTCTCCCACTTAAAAAGATGAGAGAGGCCTGTAATTTTCATCATAGGTACACTTCAACTATGAGAGACAAAATGAAAAAAAAATCCAGAAAATCACATTGTAGGATTTTTAATGAATTTATTGGTAAATTATGGTGGAAAGTAAGTATTTGATCAATAACAAAAGTTCATCATAATACTTTGTCATTGCCAACAAAGGGTATATAACAGAGGTCAAACATTTTCTGTAAGTCTTCACAAGGTTTTCACACACTGTTGCTGGTATTTTGGCCCATTCCTCCATGCAGATCTCCTCTAGACCAGTGAAGTTTTGGGGCTGTCGCTAGGCAACACAGACTTTCAACTCCCTCCAAAGATTTTCTATGGGGTTGAGATCTGGTGACTGGCTAGGCCACTCCAGGATCTTGAAATGCTTCTTACGAAGCCACTTCTTCGTTGCCCAGGTGGTGTGTGTGGGATCATTGAAAAACCCAGCCATGTTTCATCTTCAGTGTCCTTGCTGATGGAAGGAGGTTTTCACTCAAAATCTCATGAGACATGGCCCCATTCATTCTTTCCTGTACACGGATCAGTCGTCCTGGTCCCTTTGCAGAAAAACAGCCCCAAAGCATGATGTTTCCACCCCCATGCTTCACATTAGGTATGGGTTCTTTGGATGCAACTCAGCATTCTTTCTTCTCCAAACATGACGAGTTGAGTTTTTACCAAAAAGTTATGTTTTGCTTTCATCTGACCATATGACATTCTCCCAATCCTCTTCTGGATCATCCAAATGCTCTCTAGCAAACTTCAGATGGGCCTGGACATGTACTGGCTTAAGCAGGGGGACACGTCTGGCACTGCAGGACTTGAGTCCCTGGCGGCGTAGTGTGTTACTGATGGTAGCCTTTGTTACTTTGGTCCCAGCTCTCTGCAGGTCATTCACTAGGTCGTGCCGTGTGGTTCTGTGATTTCTGCTTACCGTTCTTGTGATAATTTTGACCCCACGGTGTGAGATCTAGCCTGGAACGCCGGATCGAGGGAGATTATCAGTGGTCTTGTATGTCTTGCATTTTCTTACAATTGCTACCACAGTTGATTTCTTCACACCAAGCTGCTTACCTATTGCAGATTCAGTCTTCCCAGCCTGGTGCAGGTCTACAATTTTGTTTTGGGTGTCCTTTGACAGCTGTTTGGTCTTGGCCATAGTAGAGTTTGGGGTGTGACTGTTTGAGGTTGTGGACAGGTGTCTTTTATACTGATAACCTTACATCTTACAGTTACAGGTCTGTGAGAGCCAGAAATCCTGCTTGTTTGTAGGTGACCAAATACTTGTTTTACAGAGGAATCTATCAATAAATTCATAAAAAATCCTACAATGTGACTTTCTGGATTTTTTCTTATTTCGGAACATTACTCCTTGCAAAACATCTCCAGTTCAATTAGGTTTGATGGATCCCAAGCATGGACAGCCCACTTCAAATCACCTCACATATTTTAAATGATATTCAGGTCTGGGGACTGGGATGGCCATTCCAGAACATTGTACTTGTTCCTCTGCATAAATGCCAGAGTAGATTTTAAGCAGTGTTTTGGGTCAGTGTCTTGTTGAAATATCCAGCCCCGGTGTAACTTCAACTTTGTGACTGATTCCTCTACATTATTCTCAAATATCTGCTGATTTTGAGTGGAATCCATGTGACCCTTAACTTTAATTCTTACTATGGAACTAGTAGTTTTTTCTGCGAGTTGAACTCCCTCTGCATCAACAGTCTGCCTTGATATGGTGAACATCAGCTAGCTTCAGGGAAAGTAGAAAGGGACATTGGATTCTGTTTACAGACCTGCTGTGGTTTAGATGGCAGCTAGTAAACGCATTATTATTGATCTGTGATATTGTCAGAGTCATGGTTTATTCATACAGTCTATGGTTGAAGTGCTAGATTGTGAAGTTTGACATGAGTGCTTCCAACGTGTTTAGCTGATAGCCCTTTCCCTAAGTTGGATCGTTTGGTACTGTATCTAGTTTGGTTTGAGACTCAATTTCAATTATTGCCCAGTGTCAGTCTCAGTTTTGTTGAACGCTATAAAGCCTACACGTTAGGCTTTATTTGTGCGTATATGTGAATATATACATATTTTGTCTGTTACAATAACGTTACATCAAGCCCTTTGCTTAGTAGACTTGCTAGCGAGCGTTTCAGCACCCTTTCCCTGCGGCAGATAGTGACGGCGGTGTTACTTTCCGTTGGTCTATCTGTCTGCCCTGTACTGTAGCCTGAAAAGTCAAACAATGATGGAATGGCCTCATGTTTCAGTCTCTTGGACTTAACCCTCACCAGTGACACTGTTGTGTTGAAAGTACAGCTCTCTATATTGTCTGTTGCTAAAAATGCTCGCTACAGACTCGGGTCGTCGGAGGGCTAGCCAGTTTTAAGGCAGCTAGCCATGACTTGAGGGCTGGTTTCCTTGTCAAAGGTAGCCTGTGGAAATGTAATTTAACCCCAACTGCCTTAGCCCTATACCATTCATTACTGCAGCCAGGGGCAATACACTATAACCCCACCCCGACCTGTTGGTTTCTGTTTCCTCAATCATGTCAATTAGCCTCAGACTCATTAATGTACCTGCTATGGCTGAGCTGCTAGTGCTAGCCACGTAGTAGCTTACCACGTAGCTTACCATGTAACAAAAACAACACTTTCAACGTACCATTTTATCCCTCTTAACAAATTTAGCCATTTTGATCATTGTACCAATGAGAAGAAAAAAAAACATCTGTTATATCAAATTTACTTAAAATTCCAGTTCAGTTCATCTTTAAATCTCTGTGATAGCTTTTTGTAGCCTTCCCCTAAAACATAATCTTGAATAATCTTTGGTATCAGGTCATTTGAGAGTTGTTTTGAGGCCCCCATGTTGCCACACAGAGGAGAGTCAAAGAGAACAACAACTTGCAATTGGCCACCCTAAATACTTTTCTCATGATTGGATGCACCTGTCTATGAAGTTCAAGGCTTAATCAGTGCCCAGGTAGTTACAGGTATTCAAATCAACAAAATGACAAGGGTACCCAAATTTATGCACCTGTCTAGTTTCTTTTTGATGCATATTCCACATTTTCTGTTTATCCAATGAACTTCATTTCACTACCAAAATATTACACTCTCCTTCAGTTATTTAATAGATCAAAATGAAATTGCTGATCCAAACAACAAATTATTTACAAATTAAAATCATGGAATTTGTCAGGAGTGTCTTAATTTTGCAATCAACTGTATGTAGGATATGTGATAAAATATGTGAGCAGAAGTAAATATATAACAAATTAATGCATGGAGTAACCTTTAGTAGTTTGGTTTAATTAGTCAGACATACCTATTATGGTAAATCATGTTATACAACTCTTACTATTTAAAGATGCAGTTTGTGATTTGGTCATAGTGTTTCTGACAATAATTGTTACACCAGTCAGCAATACATAACATTATGACCACTGAGAGGAGAAGTGAATAACACTGATAATCTCATTATCATAGCACCTGTCAGTGGGTGGGATATATTCGACAGCAAGTTAACATTATTCAAAAGTGGTCCAAGGAAGGAAAAGTGGTGAACCGGCAACAGGGTCATGGACAGCCAAGGTTCATTGATGCATGAGGGGATCGAAAGTTGGCCCGTTTGGTCCGATCTAACAGACAAGTGACTGTAGTTCAAATTGCTGAAAAAGTGTTTTGATGGAAAGGTGTCATAACACAGTGCGTTGCAGTTTGTAGCATCTGTGGCTGTGTAGACACAGACCAGTCAGGGTGCCCATGCTGACCCTTGTCCACCGCTGAAAGTACCTACAATGGGCACGTGAGCATCAGAACTGGGCCACAGAGCAATGAAAAATGTGGCCTGGTCTGATAAATCACGTTTTCTTTTACAGCACATAGATGGCCGGGTGTGTGTGCACTGATTACCTAGGAAACACATGGCACCAAGATGTACTATGAGAAGAAGGCAAGCTGGCGTAGGCAGTGTGATGCTTTGGGCAATTTTCTTCTAGGAAACCTTGGGTCCTGCCATTGATGTGGATGTTTCTTTGACACATACCACCTACCTAAGCATTGTTTCAGAACATGTCCACCCATTCATGGAAACAGTATTCCCTAATGGCATTGGCCTACCACAAGGCAACAGTGGTTCAGGAATGGTTTATGTGTCACAATGTATAGGTGTTTTATGCATTGTGGCAGGATATATGTGGGATTATATGTGTGGGATTGTCCTTTGTATTGAAAATATGTGTGGTGTTGTGGTTGCACACATCCCTCTGGACACCAATTAGGGCAGCTGCTCTTGGGTAGTTCCCGTTACGCACATGAACAGTGTTGGTTGATTAAGCCACAACGGTTCCCTGTTCATAATTAGGGAACCTATTTCAGCTTCTGTTTCCAGAGGGTCAAGGCATGTTATCGTACCTGTTTATTTGTTGAGGGAACATGTGAGGGAGAAGCTGGGGTTTGTTGGATCTGATGGACATTATTACACATTATTAATTGAGTCATCAGCTCGTTATGTGTCGTACAAAATATGGATGTTATAGTGATCCAATCAAACATGTGTGCACTGCAAATAGTTGTTCTGTAAAACGTACTGGTAACAAATATACCAGTATTTTTTCTTTTCTTTTACATACATTTATATTTTATACTTTATAAACACAGTCGATATCCGTTAACACGCAGAGCGAAGATAACTTTGTAATTGACATCTACTGTGTTTATAATGTATTTTCTGTTATTGTCTTGAAGGAAAACCAGAAAGATAGTACAAAGATTGAAGAAAGATGGATTCAAAAGCGAAACATTGGTCGGTGGAGAAGACATTTAAATACATCCATCAAATGCCATAATCTGCAAACTTGTCTGGGAACGAAACGTTATGAATACGGGCAGGCTTCTATGTAGGTGCAAGCCGTTGTTTCCACAACCGATCGGAAGATGATTTGCGCAAAATGACCGCAAGAGGGAAAATTCTAGCTATGCATTTTTCATTAACAGATTTACGCAAACGGTTGCAGATTTTTCGTCATACTTAGCAATAACTGAAATATGTCTTAGCAGCTCTGAAGTTATGGGTTAGATTCCCTAGGGTGGGGGCGCGGTCGAAAGTCACAGGGATAAATCAAGCCATCAATCATACAAGTGGTTATAATGTTTTGGCTGTTGACAGAAGCTGGGTTGTTATACTTTTCAACAAGTCTCACAACAAACACAGAAATACATTATAAGCATTAAAACCTCCAATTCTTTTGCTTATAAAGTTTCACTGAAATACGTAACTCACTTCTTTTCCTGGATTTCCATGGTAACTCCCTCTGTGACCTCATTAACTCTAGCACCCCATGACCCCTCCTCAATCAATCCTTTATCCAAAACATTAGGACCACTTGTATGACAACAGGATCCAAGCCTTGCTATTGGTCCGTTTAAAACTACAACCCTAAAAGAGCTGTGAAAGATACATTTCCCCCTAAATACTAAGTTGAGGCTGTCAGGGCCTTTCGGTCATAGAGGATCCTCAGACAATTAGGGTTTGTTGTCAAAGATATGTTTCTATACCCAACTTCTTAACACTGTGTGTGTGTGCATGTGTGCATCTGTCTGTGTGTATCTGTCAGGGGTATTAGTTCTACACAAACACCATTCAAAGGTCTTACTGTCTGTATTACAGCAAGCTTTAAGTTTATAAAACAGTTCCTCACAGAATTATCTGTGTGCAAGTTTGTCTGTGTAGCTTTCAAAGGTTCATTCAAAAATGTCTCTGTGTTATTCGAGACTGCTCACAGGAAGTACGCTATAAGTCAAGCCAGGCTTGGATCCTGTAGTCAGATCCTTGACATATGTATTAGGGAGGAGCATACCATAGACCTGTGAGACCATAGAACTCCTGTTGTGGAACCCTCGACAGATGCTTTAGGGGAGGAACGTACCATTGTCCAATAGCAACGCTCGGTTCCTCCTGGCGTGGGTGTGGGGAGAGGTCAAGGGGTGTTAGGGTTGATGGGGTGATAGAGGTCAAGGGGTCAGGGAGGTCAATGGGTTGGGTGGGGCGGGGTCAAAGGTCACAGGGGTCATAAATCAAGCCATCAATCAAACAAGTGGTCATAATTTGGTCATAATTTTGTTGTTAACAGAAGCTGAGTTGCTATACTCTCTCATAGCGTACTTGTCAGCATTATTATTTACATGAATGTTCATCAACGTTTTTACATCAACGTTTAAAACAATTTTATCATGTTTGATGGCAGTCAGTAATTCAGAGAATTCTGGTAGAAGGGCTGTAAGTTTTTTTTGGTGATTGATAAATTGTTGATGACAGTACATAATTGTCTGGACCTGTTTTAGCTTGATGGCGCAAAATTTACAACCAGTGACCAAAATGTAATATTTTTGTCTTGTTCAAGTATAGTTTTACAATTCTGACGTACAATATCAAGCTCTAACATATTGACATTCTCATCTTACCAACAAAAAAACTTAGACAAAAGCCAGGGACGAGTGCTAATCTAACAAGCATAAGCAGTTAGAACAACCGCTATTGGGCCAACCTGGAAGGAGGTATCATGCACGTTTTCAAGTTAAAAGCCTGTTTTTATGTACACAACGGGAG